>JAOVVA010029907.1:0-15682 GCA_028565275.1 Leiocassis micropogon
CTGTTTCCCGGCCGAGTCGCCCCCCGAGCTCCCCGGCTGCGCGGCTCCGTGTGGACAGCTCAGCCTCTTGTGTCCGACGTCCCCGCACTCAAAACACCTCAGCGGCTCCGTGGTGGCGAAGACGGTGTAGCTGCTGTCCCCCGCTTTACACTTAAAGTTGACATTAAGTGTTCCTTCCTGGTTAGTTAAAACCATTAGGACATGTCTCCAGAAGGACAGGACGTGTCTCACGCTGGAGCGAGATGTCTCTCATGGGGCTGACGAACCTCCCGAATCGGGCCAGCTCCCTCATGATCGCCTCGTTCTGTATAAACGGAGGCCACCACTCTTGTCGCGGGGGCAGACAGAGGGGTGACCTGGACCTCAGATCCTCTCACTGTTATTCCGCTCTTTATGAGCGCACTCACGAGGTTCGCCTTTTTCAAAAACACCACCACCGCTTTGTTCATCCGGGAGGCTGAGTAGATGTTCTCACACCCGACCTGCTCTCCCACCGCTAACAGAACCCCATTGTCCGTAACACACCTGACGCCATTCCGGAGAGACAAACTTTCCCCACCGGCCTCAGAGGCCATGGTGCCCCGCCCACTCTCTCTCTCACCATAAAGTTTTAAACTATATGTGTTTTAAACAACATTCACTAAAAAATAATTAAGGGGAAATAGAGTAGGGAAATAAATAAAGAAGAATAAATAAAGAAAGAAAGAAAGTGGGAAAAAAACGGAAAGTTTTCCAGAAAAACTTGGCAAGACACCAAACAGTCTTCCACACGCTCCCTCACACCCAGCGCATGCGCACAGAGAGAGCGAGAGCGAGAGAGAGACAGAGAGGGAGAGAGAGAGAGACAGGGGGAGAGAGAGAGGGAGAGAGAAAGAGAGAGAGAGAGGGAGAGACAGAGAGACACACAGAGAGACAGAGACAGAGACAGAGAGAGAGAGAGAAAGAGAGAGAGAGAGAGGGAGAGACACACAGAGAGAGAGACAGAGAGAGAGAGGGAGAGAGAGAGAGACAGAGGGAGAGAGACAGAGAGAGAGAGACAAAGACAGAGAGAGAGAGACAGAGACAGAGAGACTTGACTTTTAACGTTCCTTTATTTTAAGGTTAATTTTTCGAGAAGTCAAAAATATTTCATGTAGTAAAGAATGAAATAAATACATAAGTAAATAAATAAGGCAAGTGTTTATAAAAAAATTTTTTTTAAACCTCCAAGTAGCATATTATGGGAAAAGGAAAAGCTTGGCAGTGGGGAACTTTAAGGTAGAATTCAAAAAAATAAAAACAGATCAATGAAAAGGTTGGGTCTAAAAATGGTCGAATATACACAGTACTTAAAACTGGTATTTTAAAGCAATGTAAAAAATGGACGAATAGGAACAACAGTACACATGGTATATAAAAACTGGCACATAAAAAAAATAAAATGCAGGTGAAAAAACATGCGATAAAAGGATCTCACATTTATTTTAAAAGTTGAAAGTTAAAACCTCCCTGTCTGTGGAGCATAAAACGTCCCCTTGTCCCCACATCTGGTCAAATTCTGGTAGTCTGTGGGTCATCTTTAGGAAGGCGAACTCAACTTTTAACCTTGCCCTAACCAACGCTGTCAGCATTCTCTCAGCATCGTGTGTGCCCCCACCCCCCTGCATTTAGTTTTTTCTTGTGAGCCAGATTGAGAGTTTTGCCTGGCCTAAAAGGTAGCTTAAAAGAATAATAGATTTGTCTTTTGTTTTGTACTTTGGCCCGTGTATGTAGAAATTGTCTGACCATGTCACTCCTAGCTTACTTGTCCAGGACTTAAGCAGGGAGAACAGCCTTCCCAATCTTTTACATTTTAAAAACAGGTGGTCTACTGTTTCCTCCCTCCCGCAGAAGAGACACTCTATGCCCCTAGTGGGGTCCATGTGCGCCACGTGTCTGTTCGTGGCCACGGCCCCGTGTACTATCCGCCACTGTAGATCGGCTGTGCGCTTTTCTATGGGCGGTTTGTACAGGGACCTCCAGCGTCCTCGTGGGGATGAGCCTGGTGTCAGCCACTCTGACCACTTTGAGTCCTTCAATCCAGCTAGTGAGCCTCTGTGCACAACCTTGACACATGTTCCGTACATCGCTTTTTTCGAAGCGGCCTCAAAAGTTGTTAAAACGGGTGTTTTGAAACACAGGAGGGCTCCTTCCTCTTGCTGAGGGTTTTCAGCTGCTGGGCGTATAAAAAGCATTAGTGAAGGCTGCTGATGTTCTCTAGGGTTTTGCCCTAAAGATACTCGCACATAGGAGCCTCTGTGCAGCCTGCAGCCTGAAGGTTTTTATTCTGCAGGCCAGGTCGATCAAGCCCTGCCCCCCTTCTTGTACAGGGAGATATAGCACCGAGGCTCGGGTCCAGTGTTGACCAGTCCAAAAAAAGTTCACCAACTTTCTTTGTATTTCCCTGATTAATGTCTCCGGGGGCTCAAGGACAGTGAGGCAGTGCCAGAGCATGGAGGCGATCAGATTATTGACGACCAGTACTCTCCCCCTGTAGGACAGCTGTGGCAGGACCCAGGTCCATTGAGACAACTTGGCACACACTTTTTCCACTACACCGTCCCAGTTTTTTTTTTGTAGATCTTGTGTCCCTAAAAACACCCCAAGGTATTTGAGGCCAACTTCGCCCCATTTGAGACCACCTGGCAAGATTGGGGGACCCGTTTCCTGCCATTGCCCAATTAAAAAACTCTCACATTTTTCCAAATTCACAAGTGCTAAGGAAGCTCTCGCGTAGATTCTCAGGTTCCTTGTCAGAGCCTGAACATTATTTTGATTTTTGATAAAAACGGTTACGTCGTCGGCATATGCTGACAGCACAAGTTTCTCCTGTGGCTCTCTGACAGGAGAGCCCTGTAGCTCAGTTCTTAATTTGTGCAACAATGGTTCGATAGCTAGACTATAGAGTTGACCAGACAGTGGGCACCCCTGTCTTATTCCCCGTTTCATTTGGAAGGGGCGGCTAAGACCACCTCCAATCTTGAGTGTAAAAACAGCTTCAGAATATAAAAGTTTAATCCACAGTAAGAAATTGTTTCCTACATTGAAGGATTCAAGTGTCTGAAAGAGATATTCGTGGTCAACTCTATCAAAAGCTTTTTCTTGATCTATTGATAAGAGTCCAAGTTCATACCGTTTCACTTTGCATAAGTCAATTAGGTCTCTCATAAGAAAAAGATTGTCCGTGATGGTGCGGTGAGGTATGCAATAGGTCTGACTGTTGTGAACTACTGAGTGCATGAACTGTTTCAGTCTGTTTGCGAGGCACTTTGAAAGTATTTTGTAGTCAGAGCAGAGTAGTGACACCGGTCTCCAGTTCTTCAGTTGCCCCAAGTCTCCTTTTTTTGGGATCAGTGATAAAACCGCCCTTGTGCAGCTCACTGTTAGTTTCCCGCTGTTAAAAGCACATTTAAAAACTTAATAGAGGTCAGGTCCTATTATATTCCAGAAGTGTTTATAGAATTCACTCGGCAGTCCGTCTATTCCTGATGAGCGTCCAGTTGCGAGCTGCTGTACAGCGTCAGTAAGCTCCTGCAGCTCGAGTTCTGAGTCCAGCACAGTGCTTTGCTCCAGAGACAGTTTTGGAAGCTCCTCGAGTAGTTCCTCTCTGCAGGATGGATCACAGGGCTCTGCACTGTAGAGCTGCGTGTAGAAATCTGTGGCAGCTCTTCTCATCTCACTTGGATCAGCTGTTGTCGTTCCATCTGCTCGTGTCAGAACTTTCCCCACCGGCCTCAGAGGCCATGGTGCCCCGCCCACTCTCTCTCACTATAAAGTTTTAAACTATATGTGTTTATAACAACATTCACTAAATAATAGTTAAGGGGGGAAAAAAATAAAGAAGAATAAATAAATAAATAAAGAAGTGGGAATAAAAACGGAAAGTTTTCCAGAAAATCTGGCAAGACGCCAAACAGTCTTCCACACACTCCCTCACACCCAGCGCATGCGCACAGAGAGAGAGGGAGAGAGAGAGAGAGAGACAGAGAGGGAGAGAGAGAGAGACAGGGGGAGAGAGAGAGAGACGGAGAGAGAGAGAGAGAGAAAGAGTCCTTTATTTGACCTCACAGTTAACAGCTAATGGGAGTTATCTCTCTCTCTCTCTCACACACACACACACACACACACACTGTCTCTCACCACCATATTGTTCTTGTAGACCCAGCAGTCATGAGGGAAGTCCTGCAGCATGGGGACGAGGAACTGCAGACATCCGTCCCAGTGACACAGCAGCAGCATCATCCCGATCAGGTTCACGATCCGCACCATCGCACTGGCCAGGTCATAGGTCATGTGGAAGATCTGATATAACCACACACACACACACAACAATCACACATCCTGTACCACATACTATATAATCACTATATTATATGTACAATGCGTGTGTGTGTGTGTGTTATCCGTTATCATTATAGAGTATTATTGTTAGTTCTGTTGCACTCAGCTGTTCACATTACACTACAGAGGACCACATCAGAACTCCAGCCTGCTGTTGGTCTTTAACCTTTAACCTGCAAGCAGACTTTACACTGATTTTAGCTTTTATACCTAACAGGTATCAATAATATTTTAGATGTTAGAGATGTTACTTTTACATTTTACACCACACAGATTTTTTACTCTTTAAAACACACACACACACACACACACACACACACACACGTGAATCTTAGGTCATGTGAAATATCTTTGAGCACAAAACAATTGCCACACTTAATAATTGACTAAGGCTGCATTAATACACACAATGCAGTAAGTGTGTTAGTGTGAGACTAAACACCACACCAGCGGAAAAAACACTCGGAGCCCATTCACAACAACTGAATTATAAAGGGGTTTTCCCCAACAACCACAATAACCCTGATGACTCATGGCTTAACTACTGTTTGTCAGATCATGTTTTACACACACATACACACACACACACACACACACAGGTGACAGCTCATTGTTTCCGGTGATGACCTTCTCTGACAGGTCATGTGACCGCACTGTTCCTCGTGGTACTGCGTGCTGTGAGTTTAAGGGAACTCGTTCTAGCGTTCAGCTCCTGGTGAATTTAAGGCTGCTTTCACACGAGACACAACGTCTGATTGATTCCCAGTGCGTTCTACAGCCTGAACCAATGCATTCAGGAACAAAGTCTCACACCAACATCTTTACAGGTATTCTCACTGGGATTCGAGTAGCTCAGTTGTTGCACTTTGGCATCTGTCCACAGTGAATGACATGTTCCTGCTGCCAGACACAACTAATGACCAGATGGAGATCTGCAGTGATGAGATATGCTCTGTGCCTGAGGACGGCTGGAATATTGTCTGGGCATTTTATTCTCACTGAGACACTCTGCGAATGCTGGAGGGGGAATTTTGTTAATCCAAGTCTACATTAAGAGGCCAGACGAGTGTTTAACTCATGTTCAGAGGACTCTGTGGCATTTCACTTAATCTTTAGAACTTTATAAATGGTGTATTTGCTACGATAGTGTACCTCAGGGGTTGCCAACTGGCGGACTCCGGTCCAAAATTGGACCGCGAGATGCATCCACCCGTACCACAAAGGCTTTTGATTTAATGAAAGATATATGTAAACGTTATTTTCTAATAAAATTTAATTTATATCAGGCACATCAGGGTCAGCTCAGTAGAGCCATTTGGGTCCTACAGTGCCACGGGTTGCTACTACAGTTACCATGCCGACTGTTACGTTCAGGTGTGCAGTCATGCGTGCACTGAAAAGAGCAGAAAGTGAGAGCAGCGCACAGACAGATGGGTGAAAAAAATATGTCACTTTTAAAAATGTGAAAAGTTGACTCGGAAAACCGTGTTTCCTGAGATGAATGAGTTGGAAAATATGCATTCATTCCTCCTGCATGGAGCTGTACGAGGCCTGTGTGTCTTATTTGCTTGGACTCTGTTGCGGTTGTCAAAAGTTGGAAACATTAAACGCCATTATGAAGCTAAACATAGACAATCTGAAAAAACCTTACTTACAGCAGTCCGAGGTAAGGGCGAGGAAAATAAATGAGCTGAAAGCCCAGTATGAGCATAATCATATTTGTATAATAATAATATACATTATTATTACATTATTATTGCATTATTATAACCCCAGTATTTCAATCAGACAACTTGTACAAATACAATGTATTTTTCCGAAACTAATACGTTTTATGCTTCCATTTTTAAGTTCCATCTTAACAGGCAATTTTATTTCATTTTTATGTGAGGTTATTTACATTTTTATAGACTAAAAGGAACATTTCTAAATCATAAACATAAAGGGGTTCTTGTACTTTTTGATTTTTCCAACACTGGCACTTTTTTGCCTGTTTGTGTTTCTGAATGATATTTGTTGGTGTTCTGTTACCAATGCAACTTGAAGAGAGCAGTTTTCATTAGAGACATATATTTAAGTAGTGACTCTACATGTGAATGAAGATAAAATGCAATATGAGATTTATGATTTTGTTGAACCAGGGAGGTTTGCATTCATTGGTTGTGATAATTTGTTATTCTCAGTTCACAAAAGGGCTTTAGTTTTTTCTCTTAGGTTGTTCATGTTGAAATTAATTTATGTTCTGTGCAGATTTAGAGATGAAGGTATTTTGCACTGTTTCCTTCATCATATTTTTGTCAGACATTGTTCCTGGCTGAATTTAATTATTTTGTACCCAAGCAACATAAAGGACAGAACAGAACAGCATTAAAATCAGATGCATTTTGTGGAGGATGTGAATGTCTGTTTATACATACGAAAAGACGTGTTTATCATATTTTGTTCAATAAAAAATGTTATCTACACTCAAAGCATCAGTGCATGTTTTTGGGTTGTCCGGCGTGTTCATTTACTGGACCTCAAGCAATTTTAGTTGAAGACCCCTGGTGTAAATGATGCGATACTCCAACCTCGGCTGTCCTACACCTGTGTGTATTTTTGGTCACTTTGGGATCTGCTGCTAAAGTAAATAAATGTCCTTTATGAAAACTACCAAAACTGATGGATGCCATGGTGGTAGAAGAGAGAAATACATTCTCAGGGTTGTGGACTCTAAGGAGCTCCAAGAGGTTTTAAGTCGTTGTGAGAAGCTCTGAACAGCAGACATCACTCAAGCCAGCACTTTTCTACAGTAACAGAATGGATGGAGTGACAGTGGGAAGGTGGTAGACGACAGACTGGCCGTGAGATCTGATGGCATGAGAGTTGAGGACTGACAGATAGACAGACACGTGTCACACATTGGGCAGTTAGCAGATTTGGGTATTGTGAGAATTCTACAGTTTGGGTGACTTGAGAGAACAATGCAGAAATATTCCAATGAGGAGGACAGGAGACGGCTGAGGGGTTGGTGTGCGTTCACTATCTTCCAGCTGTTCTCTATTCCAGATTTGATTTGAATTCTTTTTTCCTCTTTGAGGAAATCCTTCAGCACCCCGTTTTTGATAGAATGGGTCATTTATATGCTCTTCAGAGGGTGAGGGGGGAATAGAGGTCTTAAGGGACCTGATTAAGATACTCTGTCTCTGTCTCTTTCTGTACTATGGCTGCTCGTTGTCTGTTGAATGTGGCCGCTGCTTCAGTTCAACTAAAGAACCTTGTCCCCCAACTTTTCCGGGTCAAACAGACCTGCTGCTGTTGCTTGGCTCTCCATCACCACCACCACTGTAGGAGATTATTTCGGGAATTCACAAAGGAGATCCATCACCAACATGGCAGCCGCAGGAGGACACGGCGACCAATACATGCAAAACTACATTAGGCCATAGCATAGAGGACACAGGGGACACCAACCTCTGAGGCCCTGTCTTCACCCAAACGTCCTCCCTGTCTATCCACTGACACTTTCATATAAAGATTTGAAACTTTTACTTTTTGCCGTCAGGTTAGCATTTTATCTTTTCATAGTGATATTAGCATTTTACACTAACATGAAAAGTCTGCATTAACACTACATACACATGTACACACTACAGTATATACTCAACACAGTATATATTCACTGCAGTATAGTCACTACAGTATATACACTACAATAAACACACACTACAGTCAGAGGTGGAAAGAGTAATAAAATTTCTGTCACTTTAGTGAACTTTTACTGAAGTACAAGTAAAGTTACCCTTATAAAAATCTACTCAAGTAAAAGTAAAAAGTAGCTCATTAAAAATTTACTTAGAGTAAAAGTTACTGAGTTCCTTTTTTTTTAACAGCGGGGGTGGGATGGGGGATGGAACACGCTCGCATAATAAATCTGTTCCCTTTGTTGTGCTTGAAATTTTGTTGGCATTTCACTTTCAGCTGTGTCTGCATCACCTACATCTGTTTTGTCCGTCTCCATCGTTCTTAATAATTGTCACTTCCGGTGTTGCGCAAGCAAAGCAGAAAAAGTAACGACGCAACACAATAACAATTACAAAAACTAAACCAAAGTGTATTAAGTGAAAACAAACCAACAAACAAACAAACAAACAAGGGGCACCCAAAACCAATATATACAAAATATATACAAATATAAACAATGTATGAATGTCCAGAGTCCGTGTTATTGTTTGTATGAGTGTAATGGTGGACGGGAGAGATGGCTCGGTCTCACCGGTAAAAGATGTTTAGTCCGGGAGCACGAGTAACGGAACGAGAGGTAAATTGTTGATGTCCAGAAAGATTAATCCAGCAACGGAAACGTAATCCTTCAGATGCGGTAAACAATCTCTCTCTCTCAAACAACAGCGCTGTGTACATCATCTCTCCACCCCGACATGTTTGCTGGTTCCGCTTTTAAGCCAGATCACATGACCCGACTCTACTTCCGGGTTCCCTCGCGCAGCGATCGCGCATGCTCGCGAGAGATTAACCCTGTGACCCTAACACTGGCATGGGACACTTAAAACCATATCGAGTTCATTTCCCAATGCAGGTGAGCTTTATCAGCTACTTAATTATCAGCCCGCTATATAAAATAACCCTTTATGTGGCCGCGCTACATAGACTCCCCGTCCCCCCCAAGCCTCCGGCGTCTGAGGAGAGGCGCTTTAAATTAACCACATTTACTACGTCAGTTTTTTGTGGACTGCCCCAAGACACTGTGTAATTTATTGGTCCTTTTCTGTTTTTTATTTCTGCTGGTCACTCCCACTTGGGCGCTAGATTTGCAGAGAATCTTTTTGCTGCGGAGGCGAGTGGGTGAGTCTTTATCAAAACCAGTTCTCCCGGCTAAAAGTGCGCATCTTTCCTCCGGGCATTGTAGTGTCTGGCGAGTTTGGTTTATGTTCTTTTACTCTTTGTTTCACCTCCTCCGTGATAGGTCTTAGTCTGTCCAGTAGTGTGTAGGCTGTGTGATCAGGTGTTGGTGGGTTGTTGATTAGCCTTTCGAGTGGTACTTTCAGGTGTCGGCCAAGTGTGAGCTCTGTTGGTGTTTTTCCTGTTGTCTCCTGTTGGGCTGTGTTGATGGCGAAGCGGAGCTCTGGTAACCATTGGTCCCAGTTTTGGTGATGGTCCCCAACGTATGATGCTATCATAGTTTTTAGAGTTCTGTTAACTCGTTCCGTCAGGTTAGTTTGTGGGTGATAGATTGTGGTCAGCTTCTGGAAGCTTCCCCAGGTTTGGCAGAGGGCCAACAGCTGAGACGTGAACTGGGGTCCTCGATCGGAAACTAGATATTTGGAGACGCCCCATCTAGTAAAGATTTCCTTTCGTAGAATTTTTATCAGTTTTTGAGTCTTTACATCCCTGAGCGGAAACATCTCCACCCATTTTGTGTAATAATCCATCACCACCAGCAGGTAAGCATTTTGCCTTTTACTCAGGGGAAATTGACCCATGACGTCCAGCCCCACTGTATGTCCAGGCTCAGGGACCTCTGTACTCTGTAACAGCCCACTAGGTTTGGTGTTTTCGGTCTGGTACAGTACCTTTGACAAACGGTACAGGTCTTTACGTACTGCCAGACGTCTTTCCGCACCGTCGGCCACCACGCCACATCTAGCAACCTTAACATTGTTTTTAGTTGCCCTAGCTGAAAGCTTTAGTTGTACTAGCTGAAATTTCTCTCTGTGTTTTATTGGTACCCGGCGATATAATGCCCCTTGGTGGTGTTCGAAGGAGATCCTTTGATCTAGTGCGCTTCTTGGATGGTCTTTAGAGAGCAGCTTGATGATCGTAGTGTCCTTCTGTTGGGCTTGAGTTATTTCACACAGGTCACTGGGTAAGTCGGAGGAACATTTGGGGGTCGTAATGGCTAGACATGGGGCGGCGCCCACTTTTAGCGGCGGGGGCGCTCGGGATAGGGCATCCGGACCCAGGTTTAAACAGCCCTTTCTGTGATGAACAGTGAAAACAAACTGCTGTAGTCTTAATGTCCACCAGGTGAGTCGAGAACTGGTTTTCGGGCAGTTGAAGGCCCATGACAGGGCAGCATGGTAAAGACCCCGAAAGCCCTGCCCTCTAGGTAGTGCCTCCATTTTTCTACTGCCCATACTACAGCCAAACACTCCTTTTCTGAAGTGGAGTAATTCAGCTCCGCTCCTCTCAACATTCTTGAGGCGTAGGCTACTGCTCGTTCACCTTCGGCTGAAGTTTGAGTGGGGATAGCTCCTAAGCCCACTTCGCCTGCGTCCGTGTGCAGTTGGAATGGCAGGTTTAAGTCTGGTTGTACTAGTACAGGTGGGTTCTGCAGGGGTTGCTTTATGGCATCCATGCTGTTCTGGCACTTTTCTGTCCACTCCCATTTTACTCCTTTCCTTTTCAAATTATTTAGAGGAGCGGTTATACTGTATCAGCAAAATGTGGAATGAATTTGTGGTACCATCCAGCGAGACCCAGGAAACATTGTAGAGATTTTATGTCATGTGGGGGAGGATATTCTGCCACTGCCTTTGTTTTCTCCGGGTCGAGCTGCACGCCTTCTTCAGAGACGATGTGACCCAGAAACTTGAGCAGTCTTTTGAAGAAATGGCACTTCTTCATATTGAGGGAGAGGTTGGCTTGGGTGAGTCCCGAAAACACTGCATTCAGATGTTCAACACGCTGCTCCAGTGATTGGGAGTAAATAATGATGTCATCAATGTAAACGAAACAACATTTCCCTTGTAGGTCTGCCAAAACCTTCTCCATCTGCCTTTGGAACGTGGCAGCTGCGTTTCTGAGACCATAGGGCATGGACCGGAACTGAAAGAGACCTTTGGTGGTGATGAAGGCGGTCTTTTCACGGCTCTCGTACTCCATCTCCACCTGCCAGTAACCCAATTGCAGATCCAATGTGCTGAACCAGGAGGCGTCATCCAGGGATTCGATGATGTCGTGAATCAAAGGTATCGGATATGCATCTGGTTTGGTTTTACTGTTCAGTTTTCTAAAGTCCACACAAAAACGATAAGTCCCATCGGGTTTTGGTACTAGTACAACAGGTGAGGACCAAGGCAAACAAGAAGGTTCTATGATGTAGTCCTTTAGCATCTGGTCGACTTGATCTTCAATGATTTTTCTCTTTAAAGGTGAAACTCGATATGCTTGTGATCTGAATGGTGTGTCATCTGATAAGGTGATTTTGTGTCTTTCTAATGCTGTCTTGCCTAGGATGTTGGAGGTGGTACGGGGCCATGCGGCCATTAGTTTCAGCAGCTCCTCTTCATTATCGGTGTCCCAGGTTGTCATGCTTTCAGTGGTTCCATCTGTGCATAGTAGAAGATCTGGTGTTATGGTTAAGGCGTAATACAGGTTGGTTGAAGCAAGGAGGTGAGTGCGGCTCCTGACAGCTGCCGTAGAAGGAAAAGGATTTTGTTGGGGAGCTATGAAAGGGTGATAGGTGACACCTTCTTCTGTTTTCAGCCCGTATCTTCCCCAAGCGATCTCCAAGACGGCTCCCATGGCTCTTAAGAAGTCCAGCCCTGCGATCAGAGGGAAAGCCAGTTGAGAGTCGCTCATGATGTAGGTGTTCAGCTCACATTCGGCACTGTGCCAGTTGTAATGAAGCGTTCTGTGTGTTTGAGCTTGATGTATTTTCCCATCAGCCATGACAAACTTCTGGGGAAAAGGAACGTCACACTTGGCCTCTTGTTTGCCGAGCTGCCTCCATAGATGTTCCCTCATAAGCGTGTAGGAGCTCCCTGTATCCAACACAGCATTTACTTTCTGTCCCTGCACTGTAACTGGAACCAGGAGAAGAGATGGAGCTGCAAGGGGTTGTGCAATGGAGAGTCCCGTTACGTGTTTCGAAGAAGCCTGATCAGTGCTTAGTGCTCTTCTCCTTACTGTGCGGAGACCCCACCATCTGCCCGTAATCTTTGGTGCCCTTGCTTTATCAGTCTTTTTCCACCATAGAACCTATCTTCACCAGCTGTTCAACGGTGTTCACTGTTCCTCTGAGACATCCTGCCACTCTAGGGTTGATGTTATTCAGGATACGACCCACTAGTTCTTCCTCTGAGATGTCAGGCTTCCACTTCAGACAGAGGGCCCGGTAGTCATAGGCGAAGTCCCTAAGGCATTGTCCAGGCTGTTGTACCAGCGACCTCAACTTGTCTTCTACTTCTGTCAAGTAGTCATCAGGTAAGAATGCAGCCATGAATGCCTGTTTAAAAGATTCCCAGTCCTTCACCTTGCCTTTCTCTGCCTTCCATCAGCTCAGAGCAGGTCCTTGTAGAACTGTGCTATGGGTTTCTACCAGCTCTGCGCCGGGCAGTGGTCTGATCTCCAGAGAATTTTCACACTGCTCGATTAAGTTGAGCACATCCGCTGTCTCAGAAGCGTCGCCAAAGGCTGGAATGGGTATGTATGGGTGGTCGAGAATAAAAGGAAGAAGAAGAGGGTGAAACTGAGGAGGTAAGCTGAGCAGCTGAGTGTGCTGGAACACAAGAAGGAATATCGTATGTTACATGACTGCTTCTTTGCTGTACCTTTTCGGTAGATGCTGTGATTGGGGTACCGGGAGAACGTAGAGCATGAGATTGGGGTGATGCAGGGGTGTAGGCCTGTAACCTGTGAATGGTGGGCGTACTAGTGAGAAGCAGCTTCCTCATCTGACTTTCCCAGATAATGTCACGCCGCAGAAAACAGTCAGTTACAGCTCTCTCCAGTTTCTCTAGAGCCTCTTGGCAGTAGCGCTCCAGCCCTGCTAGGCTAGCGTCCACTGCTTCACAAAAACTGGTTTCTCTGTTTATACTGCGTGTTAATGGATTGTCTCAAATCCTGCTCTAACAGGCTCACTTTATCTGAAAGAGCCATTACGACCAACTTAAATTGATTTAATTCAGTTTGCATTGTGTGCACAACATCAATATCAGACACATGAGCAACAATATCATCATCATCATCATGTCTATCCGACATATACAAAGAACTAATCAATGAAGTAATTTTAGCTGTAGGGTTACGGCGTGTCACAAATGCGTCATCTACATCCTCCGGTACATTACTAGTAACTGCAAAGTCGGCCTTCCCGGCACCACTAGCATTAGCCATGTTAATGTCCATTTTGCTCTGCCAAGTCACACAACACCAGAAAATACCCAAAAACACAGATTCCCCGTACGGGCCACCACTATGTAACGTTCGACTTTGTTATTAAAGCTAGTTACAATGCTACGGGGTCGTGAATCTAAATAAGGGCTAGTACATGCCACTCCCGGTGTTGCACAAGCATAGCAGAACAAGGAACGACGCGACACAATAACAATTACAAAAACCAAACCAAAGTGTATTAACAAACCAACAAACAAACAAACAAGGTGCACCCAAAACCAATATATACAAAATATATACAAATATAAACAATGTATGTGATGTATGCGTGTGTGTATGTATGAATGTCCAGAGTCCGTGTAATTGTTTGTATGAGTGTAATGGTGGACGGGAGAGATGGCTCGGTCTCACCGGTAAAAGATGTTTAGTCCGGGAGCACGAGTAACGGAACGAGAGGTAAATTGTTGATGTCCAGAAAGATTAATCCAGCAACGGAAACGTAATCCTTCAGATGCGGTAAACAATCTCTCTCTCTCAAACAACAGCGCTGTGTACATCATCTCTCATGTTCTCATGTTTGCCGGTTCCGCTTTTAAGCCAGATCACATGACCCGACTCTGCTTCCGGGTTCCCTCGCGCAGCGATCGCGCATGCTCGCGAGAGCTTAACCCTGTGACCCAAACACTGTCATGGGCTATTTAAAACCATATCGGGTTCATTTCCCAATGCAGGTGAGCTTTATCAGCTACTTAATTATCAGCCCGCTATATAAAATTACCCTTTATGTGGCCGCGCTACACTGTTACTTGCTCCTAAGCTGCTTAATAATTAATTATATAAAAATAATCAATAGTAAAAAAAATTAAAGAATTATTTACACAAGTTTCAAATGTATGTGCTTATCCTGATTGTATGTAAGCACGCGTTTAAACACAATTTTTTTTTCTTTTGCTGTACTTTTGCTGTACTGTAACAGTTTCACATATATTAGGTAAAAAAAAATATCCAGAAAGATGGTTTCCGATGTTACATGGCTGTTACGTGCATAAACACAAACAAACACAGCCACACCTCCATACCATCCTGAGGGGAGGATTTTGCAGCAAGGAAAAAAAATCCAAACTGGAATTTGGATGAAGCAATAAAAGCAACACTGAAGTGGAGTGCAATATAAAACAGGGTCAACAAACACCACCACCACTTAAAAAGACCACATTCAGAAGGTATATTGGTGGGGTGTGTCTACATTTGAATTCAGTCCCTATCATAATCAATATTATAGTGATATTTCTCATATAAAAGCAGTAATCCCCTCCCCCCTAAAAAGGAAAGACAACAGTATAAACAGCACTCAGAAAGGACTTAATATAAAATAGTAAATAGTAATATAAAAGAAATGTGCCCACTCCATTTTCCTCACGCTGCTGGTATTTATTATTTCAAAAATAAATGCAGAAAAGTGGTACACATGTATGCTGAACTTAGTAAAGTTAATGTTTAAAAAACATTCCTCTGTGAGATTTAAGGCCCGCTTCAGAACTTTCCGTACCATGGGCGTAGTTAAAGAAAACCCACCAGGAGAAAATACACCCAACAAACTACATGCACACAGACCCGAGGCAGGAATCAAACCCTCTACCCTGGAGATGCAAGGCCACATTGCTAACTACTACAACACAATGATACAATACAGTGTATAATAGAATGTGTTCATACAGTACCAGACACAAGTTTGTATGTATTTTCCTACGTTCTAGAACAATACTGGAGATTTCAAAACTATGAGATAAAACATGGAATTGAAATATTAAGTAACAACAACAACAGTCAGTTGCTATTTCTGGAATAATTCTTTCAAGAATAGTACAGTATTGTCAAGTGCATCCCAGATAGAACTACTTTGTTGGCCCAACGTCGGCAACATTTTGGTAACCTTTTGACAGTGCTTCGACGACGACCCAAAGTCAATCTGTACCTTTGGGGCTGTTTCTCTGCTAAATGTACAGATTGACTTTGCTGCCAATGGATGAGGCCATGTGTTGTAAAATCTTGGATGAGGACCTCCTGAAGCTGGGTTGTGGATGGGTCTTCCAGCATGAAAATGACCCCAAACATACTGCCAAGGCAAGTAAGGAGTGGCTCAAGAATAAGCACATTAAGGTCATGGAGTGGTCTAGCCAGTCTTCAGACCTTAATCCAATAGAAA
>JAOVVA010029968.1:0-15680 GCA_028565275.1 Leiocassis micropogon
CAGCAGCCAACCATGACTGGGTAATTTTAAAAACAGAGAATCACACACACACACACACACACACACACACACACACAACACACAAACTACATCAGCAACCAAAGGCACATGTTTTCTCTGAGATGAACTCTCACGTTTCTTTACAGCGGGTTATGGAGATAGATCCTATTGATTCACTGGTGTTTGTAGATGCTGAACAAACACCACGTGCGAACTTCCCCGCTTACCTTCGCTACCTTCACACACCAAAACATTCACAGATGCTTATACACACACTCTTACTGCAACACACAATTCTCAAAGCTCCTAAAGACAATTCTCTTTTTTTTTCGGTCTGTAATCCAATGGAAAAAACTTTCTTTATAAATCCGTAAAGCTCGCTTTGCAAAACATTTAACACAGAGCTGACCGTCTAATGCAAAAGATTGTAATAAACTGGAAATACTTATGATTTAAAGCAGTGAAATACAAACAAAGACTTGTTCATAGCCTACATTAGAACTACATTAGAACTCACGGTTATGTTTAATAGTGAAAGTAAGAGCATTTTCTTACACACAATGTGAAGAGAACTCAAAGGACTGAGACTAAACAGCTGTGTAGCCTCAAGGAAACCACTTATCAGTGAGACTAATTACAAACAAAGCTTTTTAGTTGTTACAGAAGCCTCTTATAAGGGCTCTTATAATCAATATCTCATCCCGTGCTGTGGCTCTTTAACCCGCACCATAGGATGTAATATTACTTATAAGAGCCCGAAGGCTTTTGAGAAGGTCAACGAAATAGGAGTGTGTTAGAGTGATCTGCCCCTCACGAGACCCGCGTTGTTACATCTTCGTGACCAAATGAGGAGGATGAAGTGATGTACACATCATGCATAGTGCCTACGGTACAAGCCTGTTATGATCTGGATGGATGGATGGACTGCAATCCCTCATAGTTTACTGTATTGTAGGGAATTAACTGCGTGTTAATACAAATATCTGATCAGTCAATCACACAGCAGCAACTCACAGCTTCTTTAGCTTCTTTATCTATGATCAAGATGATCTACTGAAGTTCGAATGGAATCCCCAAGGGGCCAGAGCTCCCCTGGTAGCACAAGGAGCACCTACACTATTCTGGGCTTAATTGTTTGCATTTTAACGTTATATACATGGAATAATGAAGACAATAAAGATAAAACTAAAAACTTCCATAAAAGGAAGTGGGAATGCTTGTGCAATGTACATATAGATAATAGATGGATGGTTTATAAGCTTTCCTCATCAGTGTGACAGTTTTGTATAATTTCTTTGGTCTATTATGTTGATTATTAGACAATTTTAATAACAATACTACATTTAATGATTGCCTATTCATTCAGGATACATGAATAAATAAAGACAATTGCTGTATGATGTCTCTAATGCCTCTAGTCCATTTAGGTGTTTCTCATGAAACGGAAATCAATGAACAGTGACTTCAGTGAAATTTCAGTGAAATCAGCATGTAATATTGTTGACGAGAAAAGACGAGACTAAAATGTGGTTTTAGCAGATGTGTAGTAATATCGCAGGGGAAACAGTGGGTGCACACAGTTGCTGGGAAATATACCACAAACCTGAAGAGATACATCAAGGCATACCATAATAATCACCTAGTTTTACAGCCTCTTTGTGGTAATTATCTTACCATATTTTAACAAAATTATATTGTGATGCATTTTATTTTATAGCTAAACCGTTGACATACCCATTAAGCTAATAGGTTAGCAAATGGTTGTGACCCATAGAAGCTACAGTATTCCTACAACAGTAATTAAGTGTGTAAATTCATAACAATAAAAAAAAAATCATAAAAAAAATAATAATAAGTTTCAAAACACTGTATTGTCCGTACTGCTCCTATTGTTTTGTCATTTAAAAAATATGGACATGCAGCAGTTGTTGTGATGTTAAAAATGAATATAATTAGATGAAATCTTAATCTTCATCAGATGATAAGATACATTTTAAATGTTTAAGATAATTATTTTGTAAAAAAAAAAAATAAATAAACATTAAATAATGATTTTGGCTAGACTAGATTGACTGTAGGGTTAATTAATAACAATCTTAGTGCTAAAATGTTATGTTAATATATACTAAAATACTTAAGGGTTCCTCTGACTAAAACTGGACTAAAATCTCCAGACTTTTGGTCGACTAAAACTTGACTAAACAAAATTGGACTAAATATGATAAAAACTAACAAGGACATTTATCCCGGGACTAAGACTAAGACTAAAATTGAAAATAGCTGACAAAATTAACACTAGTTTGTTGAGTATATCAATGTGATAAGTGTGTGTGCAAGTTGTGTTCAAGAGTGTTCTTGGTTTTCAAGTCAGTGTTTCATTTTACTCAATAATTCATTAAGGTTTTTAAATGTGTGAACAGTTTAGAGAAACTGGCATCGGCAAGGCATTGTTTCGGGAAAAAGTGTTTAAAAAAAATTGATTAATCTTTTGAAATATTGTTTTTTACATGAAAATGTTTCCTTCATGTTTTTTTCTCTCACTTTTTTATTTAATAGTGAAATACTAAAATTTAATTCAAAATAATATTTGTATAGTTTCCAAAATTCAGGTCAAAGGTGGCTTCTTTATCTATGAAGTAGGTGATAGTCTTTACTAACGCACACACTGAAAGGGGTGTGAGACTGACAGTGGGCGGCGCCAGAATTACCTAACATGGGGGATTTCCTTTGCTGACCAACAGATTATAAGCACTTAAATTCTCTCTCTCACACACCCACACTTATACACGCTTACACACCTTTGCACACTTGCACACACACTCTTCTCTTGCCTTCACAAGCCGGTGTACCAGATCGTTGCTCCACTTCGGACTCTAGCAGAGCAAAAGATGCTGCAATCTCTACGTTACCAGTTCAAGGTGAGTAAAACAACAGTTCAATAAATAAATAAGTATATAAATAAATACTTTTCTAACATTAATTAATAAAAATCAAATGTTTATTGTAAAGAGTCTAAATGGTTTTAATATTCTCGTGTAAAAAAAAATAATGAAATGATTCCCCATTTTTCTTTTTTTCTTTTTTTAAGAATTTAATCAAATATAAAATATTAAATAATAAAATCATACCAATACATAACATTTTTGCACAAGTTTTATTTGTTTGTCATTTAGTTTCTTTTTTCTGATTTGGCTTTTTTTTTTTTATTTATTGACTATGAATTATAATTCATTTTTGTTTTATTCATCATTTTTATTGTTTAATTTTTTTTCCTGTTCATTACATTCTTTAATTTATTTTATTCTTAGTTCAGCTATTTTGTCAAATCCACCTTGAGCTAGAATATACAACATGCATCATAAATTTTTAATTAATTGGACACCGTAGGTTTCCAGGTTTCTATATATTTCTTCTTAAAACCCATCGCTAAAATGTTTCAGTCTTATCTCAAGGTTAAATATCACCTCACATTGCAGCGTATGTCTCTGTAATGCTAATTAGCGTTTCTAAGCATGCTTGTTCAGATGCTAATGAGAGGTTTCGGTGTAAATGATGAATACTCTCAAAGTCTTTGTCTTTATCAGCTTTTTGTTGTTGTGTAAATGAAGTCAGCACACATCGTCTTTGTTCTTTGATGGTACAACACTTAGTCAATGTCCTGTGTATTGTATCTTTAAAGCCAGATATCATCATGAAACTAGCTGATTGTTGATTTGAACATTGTGTAAGTGTTTACGCTTGATACGCAGGATCAATAGACGTGCGACATCAATAGCAATGCAATGCAAGTGACGTAAAGATTCGTCGCAGAACGATCCAGAAGCTTTACATGACGTATTTTAAACACCGCGACTTAAGTCCTGAACATTTCATTGTAGCACAAAGCTAAATAGATATGCAAGAAATAAATACACCCCATAATTTGTTGAGGTTTGGGCCTTCTGAAAGATGTATTTGTGCAGTTTGAAGATATCTTCAGAACAACTTTCAGAAATCTTCTATATGTAGGTGAGATGTTCCTCTTAAAGCTGCTAAAGGAAACACAACGAAGTATTAATAATATATTAGCATCTAAATCTTAGCTGCTTAAACTTTTAACACATTTTGGTTACACATTTGGTAATTTTTCTTTTTTTGCATATTTCAATTTTGCAATTCTCCTGGATGTTTGCTAAAATGAAGTCCCTCTGTATGAGCTGTTAGCATGAACCTGTACGACTGTCAGAGCTGCTGTTATAGAGAATTAATCAACACCTTCTGATCAATCATTTTGAGTAAAATTTCAAAAGAATGTTTGAGTAAAAGTCTGAAATAGTAATAATGATAAATATAAATGACCTGAGAATGGTTTTCATTTTATTGGGAAATTGAGTAAACAGAACTGAAAAATGTCGATCTGGATCACTTTAATGAGGCTCGATGTTCTACCAGTGTACAATAGACACACAAATATCTCTCGTTTGCAGTGTTCAGAGTTTGACCTTTGACCATGCGTGGTCTATATGCAGTTCTACATGCAGAGGTATTGATCCTTCAGATAACGTTCTGCTCATGCAGTTAGAAAACATATCTGTGGAAATCACCAAAGTATGATGTGAGTGCCTGAAAATACAGTACATCGATCTTTACACTGAACATACTGTAGCCGCTCCACTGAAATGTCAGAGTTTGCATCTGTTGCTACTTTAGCTCTGGAGCTCTAATGCTAGAGTAACCTTAGGTCGTGGAAGACACACTTCCTATCTTCTGTAAACATGAACTCATCTTGGATCTGCAGGAACCACCCAAATTTCCCCTCATGTCTTCAGGGTCAGCTGATAATGTACTTCCAGCTTGCAAAACTTTTTCTCACCCTTCCTTCTTTCCTTCCTTCCTTCTTTCTTTTTGTTTTGTGTCCAATTATGTATTTCTTTTTTAATTGTTGATTTGTTTGTTTTTCTTTCTTCTGTTTGTCTTTCTTTATTTCTTCAGTCGATTTATTATTTATTAAATATCATTAAAAGCTTATTTTTATTTTACTATCATTAATTTGTTCATTTAAGTTTTTCTCTATCTGCATGTCTTCCTTCCTTCAATTCTTCCTTCCTCTTTTTCCTTCAGGCATTCTTTTTTAGTTTTCTTATTTTTTTATTTGTTTGGTTAATTTTCCCTTTCTTTCTTTCTTTCTTTTTCCCAATTATTATTTAATAATCTAATTTATTAAACTATTTGTTTTTAATTAGTTTAAGTCTTTCTCTATCTGCATGTCTTCCTTCCTTCCTTTTTTTCCTTCAGGCATTCTTTTTTATTTTTCTTATTTTTTTATTTGTTTGGATAATTTTCCCTTTCTTTCTTTCTTTCTTTCTTTCTTTCTTTCTTTTTCCAAATTATTATTTAATAATCTAATTTATTAAACTATGTTTTTAATTTGTTTAAGTCTTTCTCTATCTGCATGTCTTCCTTCCTTCCTTCCTTTTTTTCCTTCATGCATTATTTTTTCTTAATTTTTATTTTACTTCTTTATAAACTTTATGAATCTTTATTAATTACTATTTTATTAATATGATTTATAAATAAATTATTTAGTTATTTTGTTTGTTTGGTTAATTTCCCTGTCTTCTTTCTTTCTGCATTCCATTTATTTATTCCTTTGGATTTCTTCGTTTGATCCTTTTTCTAGTTCATTAATTTGTTTGTTTTAGTGTTCTGCATCTCCATTACATTTTTTTTTCTTATTTCTTTTCTTTCCTCCCCTCTTGTCCTGAGCCGCTGACTGATCATTATTCAGCACTAAAGCACTGGCCACAGGGACAGTTGGTGTGATTGGTGTGTGCTTTGTTGTACTGGCCAATAGAGCAGTGTGTAGTGTGGTTACTGGTCCTGACTGGGAGGTCTGTGGGCCGGGGGGGGGGGGTGTTTAGTGTGATTGGTTAAAGTCTCCAAACACCTGGTATCCGCTGTGGTTTGGTCTACGTGACCCACAGCGCACCCCGTGTCAAACGGTCTGTTGTGAGACGCCACGTTACTTCTAAAAAAAAAAAAAAAAAAACAGAGTGAAGAAAGGCGACATCAGTAGTTCGGGTTAAAAAAAAAAAAAAAACCCGCGAAACGGGACAGCGTGGCGGCGCGCGCGACACGGTAAGCTGGAGATGAAAGGAATGAGCGGTTACACTGTATCGGCGGCGAACCAGGCGGCTCTCAGGGTGTTTGTTTGTTTATTTGTTTTTGATATATACGAGACTAACCACAATGGAGATCTTTTTTTCATGGGTTTTAATGTCCCCAAGAGCCAAAACACACCGCATCAGTCCTTTAAGTGCAGCTGTTTACAATAAACTGTATAAATTTCCTTAAAGTAAACTTTGCATCAGAGGAGTAATATTGCTGTAATAACCTTATATTATAATATTTATAATATTGTCAAGTAAAGTAGGATTTTCTTGCCATTTCAACCATTTTCAGTTCAGTACACAGAGGGCCAAAGTGCTGCATACCACATGAATTAACAAAACTAACTAGCTAACTAAGACACCTAATTAGCTGACTAGCTAAGACAAAACAAATTGACATCTGAAATTAACAAAACCATCTAAGAACTATACAAAAGACAACATAAAGTGCATATGCAAATGTTTAAACAAGAGCAAGAACACAACACAATGCAATACTAATACTAACTGATAATAATAATATCATAATAATAATATTATAATAACCTGAGCCACTTTTAATATGGCATTTGCTATATTTGTACATTTTTCTTTGTATCTTTTTATATAGCATATTTTGAATTTATGTACTATACATTTTGTTGTACTGCCCTAAACTAGGACTTCTGCTTTAGACCTAGTAAACTAATGTACAATTATTAAATATCTAAACTAAACATCCTACTATTATTTATGAATATTTGAAGTATTTTACTGGTACTGTCGCGGTTTAGTGGTATACAGTACAAGCAAATCTAACCCTAATAACCTACTAGTTACTGATCTCAGCTAATCCTGAGGACGAACATGCTATTAACCTGTATGTACATGATAATGAATTTATTGTACTGTTTATATAGTGTGAAGTGAATATTTGAGTTAGCTAATTATTGCGATCACCGTCCGCTCTAACCCAGCCCCTTATCAAATCATATTAAGATTTTATTTGTCACGTACACAACCATACAGTATCATATGCAGTGAAATGCTTATATGACTATTCGTGACCTTAAAAATGAAAAGTGAAATAAAATAAGGTAGGAAGAGGCAAATTGCAATAGGAAAGAAATATAAAATCTACAGTCACTCTAATAAACAGATATATAAAATGTATAATGTAAAAAATATCCCAGCCCCATCCCTGGAAGGGGGCAGACGCAAGACCAAATCCCCGGGCCGTTTCTTTTTTTGGTCCCAATCTGCCTCTACTAGACCCCGAGGCACCGTTAGCCCTGCCCCCGTGGAGTCGCATGTGTAAGAGGAATCTGAAAATTAGCTTAGTAAATATCCTGATCCTCTCTAATTCAGTGTGTGATGAAGAAGATGAAAAACAAATAATAAAACGAGTGCAAGGTGCTAAACCCCAGCGTGGAATCAGAGTGGATTTGACTCCGTAATGAGCAGCAGGAGAGATCAGCTCTTACATAAACACGACTCGGTTGATACGTGACTGCCTGAGGGGACGGACATGTTTAACGGTTCATAGTTTCTCGTCAATACAGACACGATACACAGTGTCGGTTCAGGAATGTTTTATTTCTCTGTAGTTATTTAATTATTACTTTACTTTTCCTTAGATGGACATAAAGAGAACCGAGGAAGCCAGTGAATGAGAACTGCTAAATGTATGCTTTAGTGACTTGTTAGCTGTATTATCTAACTATTTCATGGAGTAAATAAAGAATAAATCGCTCAGTTACTGTTACCACAGTAAGGTTGATTAGTTTCCTATAACTGCATGTCTTGGAGAGTTTTATTCCTCTTGTAATACAGCAGTTTGCATTTATAGTTTCATTGAAACAAGCTAGTTCCTGTTTTCGGTCCCACACACACCAGAAACACAAAATTGCAGTTTGTCCAGTCTGACCACAACCTTTACAGCCTTACCTCTTACTGGTACAAAGCACTAATACTGGAGACTCCTTCCATGAACGTTAAAGAAAAACATTTCTTGAAATAACTACTGCCAAAGCTGCTTTTCTGGTAAATTCCTCACCTCCTTTTGACCAATCAGGATCCAGACTATAGCTCTGTTTGTTTCAACCTCACATCTGTCTGTGTGTGTGTGTGTGTGTGTGTATTGCTTTATTTAACACTGTTCCTGATTCCATAGAAACCCACTTGCAGTGACACACATCCCTGAGGACATGTAGTGGTGTGTGTGTGTGTGTGTGTGTGTGTGTGTGTGTGCGTGCATGTTAACTCAGAAGTGATAAATGCACTGTTTTTACAAGACGGCAGTGAGAGACAGAGAGAGAGAGAGACATTAACTTCTCCTACACAGGTGGTAAAGAAGGGCTTTTAAAAATGTCAGCTCCACTGTTACACCTCCGTAAGAGAAAGAGAGAGAGAAAGAAAATAGAGTAAGAACAGAACTAAGAGTGAATGAGAAATGATGAAAGGACAAAAAGAGTTGTAAGGAAGGGAAAATACTGAGGATGTGGTGCGATGAAGAAAGAAATAGAGGATGAGAAATGAGGTGTGTGAGTTGATAAAAAGAAGGATGGATTATAAAACAAGACAGAGTAAAAGGGAAGCAGAGAGAGAGAGAGATCAGCAAGTAGTGACAGAACAAGAGGAAGAGAGAAGAAGATGATACAATATTGGTATAGAAAGAGAAAGAAGGTGATGAGGAGAAGGTGCAGGATGAAGAGAAGGGGGATAGGAGGAGAGGGAGGAGAGTGGATAAGGAGGGGAGAAGGAGGATGGGTGGATGAGGAGGGGAGAAGGAGGATGGATGGATGAGGAGGTGAAGGAGGAGGACAAAGATGATGCGAGGGCAGGAGGAAAAGGAGGAGGATGAGGATGGATGAAGAGGAGGAGGACGAGGATGATGATGATGATGCAGAGGGGAGGAGGATAAGGGTGCATGAAGAGGAGAAGGAGGATGATGATGGATGCAGAAGTGGAGGAACATGATCATGATGAGAAGAAGGGGAAGAGAATGCTAAGGATGAAGGTGATGATGATGGTGATGATGAGGAGGAGAAGGATGGTTGTGGAGAGATATAGAGAGTAAATGACTGATTTCTCATTTTCTGATCTTGTCTCGTTTCACAGATGAGTCGTCTCAGTAAAGCAGACTCGTCCTCCTGGTTACAGGGAAGCGTCGAAGATGAGGAGGATGACGACGAAGACTTCATCGTGGTGGAACTGCAGAATGAGGCTGAAGAGAAGCTGGAAGACGAGTGGGGCGTCTGGGACACACCCCGTCTGATCGGACTCGATGGAGTCGACATCGTGTCTGAGCACAGCAAAGTGCTGAGCGCCACGCAGATACAGCAGGTTATTATTATTTTTATTATTATTATTATTTTATTTAATATTACTGTTAATATTTAGTAAATATCGCTAGACATGTGGATATGACTGAAGATACAAACGTGTGTATGTGTTTGTATTCAGCTCTCTCAAGAGCTTCCTGCTAGTTTGCAGCTGCGTGAGTGGATGTTAGCGTATCGCACTCAGAATCACGGCAGCAGTTTGAGGACACTGTACAGAAACACCAACCAGCTGGACACCTGCATGATCGTCCTCGTTAAAGACACCTACGGACAGGTGAGCTTAACACCCACACACACATATACAGACACACACACACACATACACACACACCTACACGTACACACAGAGGACATATGCACATGCTATTTAAAAAGGCTGGGAAACTTAAATAGATATAAGTGCAAAAGTTTGTGCACCCTTAGCACAAATAAATTGTCACAGAACCGGTCCAGTTGCGTTTTTATATACAGTAAGTCCCCTACATACGAACGAGTTCCGTTCCGAGAGCTCGTTCGTAAGTCCAGTTAGTTCGTAAGTCCAACAAACATCGTCCAGGTACTAAGATGCTAACACAATCGGCTACAGACTGAATATTACAGTATAGTACTGTACTGCTTTTTAGCAGTACCAGCTTCATCGCCGCTGCTTTTACGCTTGCTTGCAGACATCCTGAGTTTGTACTTCACTACTGTACTCTATACAGTACTGTACACTACACCACAACCACCTGTATGGTCCACGCTGGATCCACGCTGCACGAACGTCACAATGTACGCCGGACGTGTGATCTAACTTCTGCGCATGTTCGTATCTTCAAAAGTTCATAACTTGAATGTTCGTATGTAGGAGACTTCCTATACAGTCATAATAATAATAATAATAATAATAATAATAATATTTTTTTTTCCCTCACCACAGCCTCCCTCTATTTGTGATGGTCACATTTAAATTAAGCTTACACCATATACAAGCAAATTAATAAAATTAATTAAATAAATAACAAATGTTAATAAAATTATTATTATTATTATTATTATTATTATTATTATAAGTAGTGGTAGTGCTTTGTTTTTGTATGCAATAGTTTAACTCTTTTTATTACTTCTTGTCTGTTGCAGGTATTTGGTGCTGTTTGCTCCGCCCCTCTCAGAGTTGGCCCCGCCTACTACGGCACAGGACAGACTTTTCTGTTCTCATTTTCTCCACATCTACAGGTGTGTTTCATTCGCTTTTCTTCTTGTTTTCCACCTTTCTTCAAATTGCTTGTCCTTCCGTTACATAGTAATACTACTCTTAATAGGAATGATTAATAATACAGAAAAACACAAAAGTTAACCTTAATAACTAAACACATCAATGCTCGCACACTTCTGTTTCTCTTTTGAATTTCAAGAACTCCATAAATCCATTCACATCCTCATAAATCTGTGTGTGTGTGTGTGTGTCTGTGTAGGTGTACAAATGGACAGGCCTCAACTCTTACTTTATTAAAGGAAGTATGGACTCTCTGCTGTTCGGAGGAGGACTGTAAGGACAATTATTTTTACAGCATATACAGTAAATTAACAAATATATATCTATATATAAAATATATAATGTATATAATGCAGTGTTTGTGTAATGTTTTCCTGTGTTCCCTGTGTTCCCTCACAGAGGCCGGTTCGGTCTGTGGCTACACAGCGATCTGCTCCACGGCAGCAGCCAGCGGTGCGAAACCTTCGATAACGATGTGCTGTCCTCAGAGGAAGATTTTATAATTCATGAGCTCGAGGTGTGGGCTTTTGTGTGACTGTTTACGTCATTTTACTTTGTGATCTAAAAAAAAAGAATCAACTCGACCTCAGCACCGGCACGGGTCAAGCCCGAGCTCGGCCTGAACCAGGCAGCGATTTCACACGGATGGAATCTGACGTCTCTGATGATGAGCTTCTTCACGCATGCTAACACGCATCAGGAACCATCACCACGTGGTCAAGATCTAAAATCACATGTGAGAAATTGCCTCATCTTAAATGATGATTTTTGTTTTGAGGATCGGCGTAGTTCGCCATTAGAGGGAGCTACAGCCAAAGGAAAAGGCAGATCTTTGTGGATTTGAGAAGAGAAGGCTTTATGCACCTTGAGAATCTTAACTCGTGTTAAATCCAGGTCATAGAGGATGCAGTGGGAATCAATCTGTTATTAATGTCTATGTGTTTATATTAGATATGTTTAAGACTGTTTATGGTTAGCACCAATGACATCACAAATTTAGGGTCACATGACACCCTGGATGTGTGAAAATCTTTGTGCATAATATTTGATATTTTATTTACCTAATGAGAACTCAAATCATTTTACAATCTAATGGGTTTTATTAGATTCCAGTACAGCTTCTGCTGCTATTAATCTTTAATTAAAACCTTATATGTGTTATGGAACCTTACATAATACATGTATCCAAGAATTATTATTTACTTTTATTTTCTAGATGTTTTCTAATAGTTAAAAAAGAATTCTACAAAAATGAGTTTTCATTACATGTCATTATTATTATTTTTTAATGTAAGCAATATTTCATATTTGTTGTTATTGTCGATTTGGCTATAATAAACTTCAATATAAGATACTAAATAAAGGCAACTTTGCACCAAATATAATTTTTTAAATTATATTGTAGTATTATTAATGCAGTTTTGAAGCCGGCGGTGTTTTTCTGTAATTCTATATTCTCATTTGAAGTCTGAATGGTGCACACAGACAACCGTCTCTGTTTTAGGTTATTTGGTTTGTTCCAACTTGAGAGTGCAGATGTGATAAAGGCTTAACAGGCAGCGCAGCAGCAGCACAGGTGTAGGAGTCAAGCAGAGATAATACGAGCTGATACACAACTGCAGTCGCATTACCGCGGTGTCAGGTATAAATAACCAGCTCACAATATGACAACTGTATAACTTTAATTAATATGTAAATTACTAATAGCTTCAGAATTTCTGTCTTTAGCATCAGTGATTAACTTATAAGCATTAGTATGTGTTAGCTAGTTCCAGTGCTAGGAAATGTGTCACCTCTAATAATTCTAATAATTGTTCATTACAATTACTGTGAATTACTACCAGCTAGACTACAGCAATGCTAAGTTACACCAGATGCAGAATGATACGTGTTGGTGAAGCAAACTAGCTGATTAAGTAAACAAGCAAATCATAATCTGTTGATAACGTGCCGTTTATAGAATTGTTCTATAAATGCGGTATCACAATTGTGGCTTTGTTGTTCGATGCAAAACAAACTTGTGTACAAATGACTCCAAATTTTGGATGGATAGATCCGATGTGGCAACTGCTGGAAAGGTAAAAAGCTCAAGGTACAGTATATAAAAAAAGCCCTATTCCAAACAGTTGAGATTTTGCGTTATGGTAAATGTATCAATATATCTACAAATGCATCAAACTTTTTGTGTTGTGACACAAAACAGCTACATCACAGCTATTATTGTGCATTGCATTAGATTAAAGGGATACTACTTAAAGACATAGAGTTATCTAGTGGATTTTTTTACCCTTAACCTACCTCAACCGAATGGTAGAGAAGGCCCAATGAGGTAAAATTCAACACATTTAAAAAAAATAATAATAATATAATGACTCAAAATGTACTTTCCTAAAAAGTTAAGCGGAATGTTAGAGTTAACATGGAGGTGTTATGTATCTTCTTTTTTTTTGGAAGGAGTCTCCAGTGTCAGTGTTTTTAATGGTCTATATGTAACATGACAAGTGGTTAGTTTTTACCTAATTAAGTTTCAGAGGGAGAAAATAAGCGATTTTGGCCTCACTGAATGTATGTAACCGTAAATAGATTAAAGGAAAACAATAGGATAATTTATTAATAAAGTAAACATTGTTGTGGTTGGAAAATTGCTGGGCTTAAAAAGAATGAACACTTCATGATGTGTTTTTATGTTATAGAGAAATAAGACTGTTTTCATGTAACCGCTTGAATGTTTTATTCCTTACATACAAAACCATCAGGAACAAAAACGGTGGTTTTTGCGATGGTGTCGTTCTTCTTTTTGTTCCCGCTGTCTTTACTCTCTAGGAAAAAGGCTGTCTTTGTGATTGTCTCAAGTTAAAGAAAGCTTTGTTTTCTTGTCAAATGTCTAAAAGTGACAGGAAAATAAAATGATCGGACTAATTTAGAAGGAAGTGGTGCTCATCATTATCCTCATCATCATCATCATCAGCTGTGCTCTACATTATGATCATAATGTACTGAAAAGGCCTTCTTCTCTTTCTCTTTTATTTATTTTTCTCTTTTTGTCCTATGCTCAGAAAATGGAGGTGTGTTTCTGATCAATCATGTGTCACTTCATAGCAGATGGTTTGCCTAAATTAGTGCAGGGATCATTCTGAAGGATATAATAACTGTTCCAGCTAAATGGGGTAATTTGCAGCCATGTACAGTAATAATTTTTTTTTTTCCTGTTGTATCTTGTGTATGAATTTATTCCTGAGCATGTTCCCTTATACAGGTTGGAAAGTCACAGCAGCATGAAGCTAAAACGCCAAATGAATGTTAATAATGGGAGCTAGTTTAGCTTTTTCTGGAATGTCTGCAAGAGCATAATGTCATTGAAATGAGAATAAAGGTTTAAAAAAAAAATACAAGCTCCAAAAAATAGCAAAAACAACAAACTAAAGAGTAGATGATAGATAGATAGATAGATAGATAGATAGATAGATAGATAGATAGATAGATAGATAGATAAAAGTTTTCAAGATATATTGCATTTTTAAAAACGAGATATGAAGGGTCATGGTAGGACTGGACTACAACTCCCATAAATCACTGCACATCACATGCTCACTGTGTCACATGACCCTGAGCACCTGAATCACGTTTAATCATCACAGATATTTAAGTCACATTCATGGTTCATGTCTCACGTTCATGCTGTTGTCAAGCCTTACTGTCTCTTATTAAGCTAAATCCCAAATTGTGAACATTGCTTATATACAGTAGTGCAGGGGTGAAAGTAGTTTTAAAACTGGTACCAAAATGTTGCCAAAAGCCAAAAGAATAAACCATCCTCTATAAACCATGTTTCTCTTTATGTCTCCATTTATTCCGCTTTAGAATAGCCTCAGCTAAGTGACTGTTCCAGAATTTAATCCCAAATAGTGTTAAATGGAAAGCTAGTGCACTATGTAGGGTGTACAATCCCTTTTTCCACACACCAAGTAGTGCCCTTGATTAGGGGTTAGAGAGGGATTTTGGATTCAGCCTTGTGTTAGAAGCTAGTTTGCTTGTTAGCCGTGAACAGATCAACACGGACGGTTCAGAGGCAATTCTGAGCAAGTTAGAAGTGATTGCTAATGAAACAAAGTGTTGTTTAAGGTGACATAACGTGATCTGGTGTGTTTTAGTGCTGAAAGTGCTTCCATGACCAGTTTTAAAGGTGAACAAAAAACGGGCAGCTCAGCCCAGTGGCGGACTGGCCATCTGGAGCACCGGGCGTTTCCCCGGTGGGTCGCTGGTTAATGTGTCCGGCCCAGTCAGTACGTAAATTTATTTTAAAAATGACGGAAACCATAATATTGCATCTCTTTTTTATGCAGATAGATGAGTGCGTTGATCGTACGGGCGCCGCCGATAAAGAGCGTGTGTTTTGTAACGGCCACTACTATGTTGTAGACCACATTATGTATGTACAGTATGTTGCCCTTTATGAGGTGCTGCGCGTGTGCGCGTGAGGAGGAGAGAACAGAGCAGGAGCTCAGCTGTGCTCCTCCCCCCCGAAACGCTCTATTGTTTTACCCTTTTCTTTACTTTTACTGTATGTTTTGTATTATAATTTTGTGACGCAGAAAAAGGCTGATAAAGGTTTTGTGCTGAACGCTATTGTTGGCTCTGAGCTCTTTTTTCCCGGCTATCCAGAGCAAATTGCATGTTGTATTGTAATCCTACATTCACATGCACACAAACTGTGCCGCAAACTGACAAAAAAATATGTTGTTTGTCTTAATGTTCTTTCCTTTGTTTTATAAATATGACCCAATATATGTTCAGTGTTACTTCAAATAATATGCTTAAATAGCATTTATTTCTGTATTGCATTATATTTTTATACTAGTAAGTTGTGTTATACATTCCTGTTCTGAAACCACGCCCCCTTTCACTTTTAATTTACAGAGGGAGAGATATGGATCCTTTCTCGATACAGCAAAG
>JAOVVA010030009.1:0-15675 GCA_028565275.1 Leiocassis micropogon
AGCATCCCAGCGTCCTGGCCCGGACATAATCGCAGCGTTTATCCAATGACCGTCTAGTTTCAAAGCACTGAAAAAAATGTTCAAAGCAGCCGCATTGAAGTCAATGGATTGTGTGTGTGTGACCATTAATTTGACCATTAATTTTGTGACATTATAGGGGAAGCTGAGCTTCCCTTGCAGGCTTAAAGAAATCGCCACTGACAAAAAGCCTTTTCAGTGTGGACTAAAATGCAGTCTCAGGGAGGACAAAAATGCAGTTCTATTGAAAAAGGAAAAACAATAATGATCATGTTTAATTTTTTTTAGCTTGGTCAAAAGTAAATTTCAAGTACATTCACTCAGAAACAGATTTTTTTTTAAAACTTTATTTGATCAGAATGGTTTTAGATAAGATGTGCTCTACACAGATTTTAACCTGATCTTTTGTCTCCACCCGAGCTGATAAAGTAACGTAACGCTGGTGAAGCTGACAGCCGAGGTTCAGAGGAACACGACCGAGAGTGTGAGAAAATTATTTAGAAGCTGAAGTGCTTTATTTCTTGCTCCGTTATTTTACTCTGTGTGAGCAGACCTGAGATGGAGATGTGGGTACAGTTTAAAAGTAAAAAAAAAAAAAAAGTGTGTGTGCATCATTTGTGGGAAAGACTATGGCTGCCCCCTGCTGGAGATAAAAACTGCAGAATCAGCCTTCATAGTGACAACATTAAACTGTTCAGCAACACTTCTCATGTACACACAAACACACACACACACACACAGCTTTAGAAATTAGTGTGTGTGTGTGTGTGTGTGTGTGTAATGAGTTTTATAGCCTGAGAGAGAAAGAGAATATGTTTAATGGAGATAAATCAGATTACGGCAGCAATAAGGACTCAATTACCGCAACTTCGGCACAATACACTCCATCTGAATGAACCTGGATGTGTCACTGTACAGACCATCAACATGTGTGTGTGTGTGTGTGTGTGTATGTCACATCAGCCTCAGGGTGCTAACAGTAATGCTAACAGTAACTCATCACCAAACGCTAGTCTACTTAATCCAGGACATTTTTCCCCAAATCAGGAGCAGCGGTGAGGTTCCAAACGCTAACGCTTCGGCGTACGCTGAATATCACAGTATACTGCATGTCAGGCTATAGACAGCTGTGCCTTAAAGGATGGATCGTTATTTAAATGGAATTGTACAGTCGGGTAAAAACTGACATCTAAAACTGATTTACTGCGACGTTGCCCCAGTTTATGTCTCGTCCTGAAGGGAAGAGATCTCTCCATTCATCACACCACCATCATCATCATCACCATCGCAACCTGAGACTAGGACATGAGTTCCTCACATAGTGATGCAGGTTTAAAGTCTGAAGTTTTTTGTACAATAAAGAATTGAACAACTAAAGAGTCAGATAAAGAATCACATGACTGAGGAATCATATGAGTGAAGTGAAGCATTTAATCACTAATGAATTGAAGAAATCAAATACCAAACAATTAAGGAGTATACAGTAACAGTTCTCTGAGTAGCTCAGCAGTAATGAGTTTGCCCTAACATCGAAGATCGCAAGATCGAATCCCAGGCATAGAGAGAGCTGATTGGGCGATCTCCCTCTCTGTCTCTCTTGAGGGTGTTGGGGGGGTTGAAGGATGGGTGGAACTCTAACACTCTCACATCAGTCGTGACTCTACCTGATCATGGGCGTCTGTGAGCTCATGCAAGCGGAAGGAGTGGATAGTAGTGATGGGAAGTTTGAATCATTTTAGTGACTCGGTTCTTTGAATCTCGTTCATCAAAATGAACGAATCTTTTTTTTGAGTCAATAAGTTAATTTCATTCTTTTGATCAGAAATAAAATAAAATGTTACATTTTCAATAAACAGACCCCCAATACGTCTACATACACACATTCTGTCTACAGTTCCAGTAATCAAAATATTACAATGCAGCTAAGGACATATTCTGATAAACAGAATAATCAGCTCATCTCTCATATCTTCTGTCTTGAGTTTGTTCGTTCTTTTGAATCTATTGCACTGCATAGCGTCTATGGGAGTCACGTGACAAAAGAATGAATGACTCAGACCAAAGACTCAAAGGTAACTACTCAATTTTGTTTCCTGTACATAACCGACGGAGGTTTTGCGATAATTTGCGCATGCACCCCCAGTTGAAAATAAACGAATCACTCTCTAAGATACTCGTTCTTCTGAGTCACGTTAAAGATTCGTTCAAAAAGCACCAATCATTCATGAACAACTCATCACTAGTGGATAGCGTTTTCCTCCTCCGCCCCCTACAGGGTGTGTTCAAAAATGCAGTTGGCTGTCGTCAGGTGTGTCAGAGGAAACACGTGATAGTCCTCACCTTTTCTGGTTGGTGATTGTAGCCTTGATGGGAGAGAGGCCTTATAACTGGTGGAAATTGGCAGCGGCTAAATTGGGAGAACAACTGGAAAAATTTGATTAAAAGAAACCAAATAATTAAGAATCAGATAACTGAAGAATCAAAGAACTCAATTATTGAATAATTAAAAAAATACAAAACTGACGATATGAAAAACTGAAGAATCAATTGACTCAATTATTGTAACTTTTACTTAACTTAGTAACTTTTAATTAGTAAATTTTTCTCATCTCTCAGGGCAGATTTGCATTTAAATAATAAAGTTAAAGTTATTTAGTATCAATTCTCTTAATTTCTGTACAAAATTCAAAACCAGGAGTTCTGGCTGTGTGTGTGAAAGTTGTTTGTGTTTGTTGCTCTAAGTTAGATCTGCCTTTAACCCCGTAAAGCTGCTCCGTTACTCAGACAACATGATCAGCTATTTGCTTAAAATATACTGTTTAAAACTTATACATTTAGTATCAGGCATTTCCTCAGTGGCTTTTTTAAGATGACCCAGGCGTCCTGTATTTATATCCCAGGTGTTTATCACACAGGTGTAAAGCAGATAACTCCGTGTATGTCTCTGCTGAACGTGGGGCTGAAGATATAGAGAGGGAAATGACGATGCTGTACAATGACAGCAGTAAAAGAGGACGAGGACTCAGGATGTGTGCTGGTACGAGAAGAAGACACCCAGACAGGGGTACGAGACATGTGTCTGATGAAATATGAGCCACTGTTACCACTGCACCATGTTATACTGGGAATCGTGGTCTCAGTCTGGAGGAAGCAGTGTGGAGGGCAAGAACGTGCAGGACTGTGCACTTCAGATTCATCCAGAGGGAAAACTTTACACAAATGAAATGTTTCTGTAAGTGACTTCATGTTTTACAAACTGTAACATTACAGAGAGAGAGAGAGAGAGAGAGAGAGAGAGAAACGTCCTGACGGTGAAACACAGCTCGAGTGAGGAAGAAGGAGACCGGAGTCAGGATGAGTCTGAATGAGGTTTCCTCCCACAGTCCAAAGACCTGCAGATTAGGCTAATTGGTGTTCCCAATTGCCCGTAGTGTGTGAATGAGTGTGTGTGTGTGTGTGTGTGTGTGTGTGCCCTGCAATGGATGGGCACCGTGTCCAGAGTGTACCCCACCTCGTGCCCTACGCATCCTGGGATGGGGTCCATGCCCCCCCCGTGGCCCTGAATACAGAATAAAGCGGTATAGACAATGACTGAGTGAGTGAGTGATATTCACTCACAGGTCTTTGGTCTGTGGGAGGAAACCAAAGTACCCAGAGGAAACCCACCAAGCACGGGGAGAACATGCAAACTCCATGCACACACACAGACCCCAAGGCAGGACTCGAACCCGGACCCTGGTAGTGCAAGACCACAGTGATAACCACTACACCACTGTACCGCCGAATTTATATATTTTTGTTCTTAAATAAGCTATGTTATGTCTTTATTGTGCACCAAAAGCCATTAAATTAAGTTTTGATAAGATCATTAAAATGACTAACACTAACATTTAAATTGTTTCAAAAATCCTTGAGCTTTGTAGGAGAAAATATCGTTCATGTTGCAGGAAAAACGAAATGTTTTGAGAGATATGAGACGTACACGATGCCCGTGAAAAATGAGTCAAAAAACCAGAGAAAAAAAACACTGCAGCAATGTTGTAGAAACGATCATACGCAACACTCATGACACAGACTGCTCTCTTTCTCTCTCTCTTTTACTCAAACACAAGTGTGGTGTTCTGAAAATCCTTTGTTCACCAAATAAATAAATGAATAAATAAATCTGAACAGATCTGCATGGAAAATTGTGAAATATTTAACACGAGCTCCGCCTGTGCTTGAGGTTATAAAAATAAATAGCAGCTCCGACACACAGAAATGTCAGTGTGTGTGAAGTCGGTGCATAAACACGAGAAAATGTCAGCGCTAACAAAAAACAGGCCTTCAGCTTCATCTTCAACGTCTCGCTCTCGATGCAAAATTCACAAACACACATTGAGAGGGCGAGCGAGGAAAATACAAAGTGCGTGTGTGTGTGTGTGTGTGTGTATGTGTGTGTGTGTGTGAGTTTGATAACAGAGGAGATAAAACTGTTCGGCAAACAGACAGAGAGTTTTGTAGAAACGTGTGCTAATTGTCTCGCGACTAATCAGAGCATCACATCCACTTTAGTCTTTGCGGTAACCATGGCAACCTGAACTCCTGCACTACTGCGTGTTACTTTAAACAGGAACACTGAGTCTGTATGTAAATAACATGAAGTGAGTTAAAAATAATGAGTGAAAGCTCCACCCCCTCACATTAACGTCTGGTGTGTTTATTCATTTATAGACTGATCACCTGATTGCCTGATTGCTCATCCCATCAATCACTTTTTATACCAGTCACTTTCATCCCTGTAATGATGGACTAATAAATTACAGGGGTGGAGTTAGAGGTAGAGGGGCGGAGTGACATTATATACTGAGATTATTAGATAGAGGGATAGACATACTCGAAGATAAATAAAGAGATGGATGAAAAGTTCTATGGAGAAATAAACTGATAGATAGATAGATAGATAGATAGATAGATAGATAGATAGATAGATAGATAGATAGATAGATAGATAGAAATGTGTGTGTGTACATGTGGAAGTGTGTGTGTGTTTAAACTTTCTGCACTGCTTTCTGTCTCTCACACACTTGAGCCTCTCAGGGTTTTCTGACCCACATGTGGAAAGTATAAATCTTCAAGCTGCTTTTAGCAGTTTGTATTCTGCGATGTGCGTGTGTATGTATGTTTGTGTGTGTATGTGTGTGTGTGTGTGTGCGCGTGTGTGTGTGCATGTGTTTTTTATCCCCACAGGAGACACGGAGCTTGTGTCTGACATTCACAGCCACCCTTCTTCAGGCTGTTTATAAACCTGTCGACTATAAAGCAACACTCTCTCCATCGCTTTAAATAAGGAACAAACTGTGTGTGTGCTGCAGGTCTGTAAAAAGATTGTGTGTGTTTGTGCCTCACCGGTCTCAGTGAATCAGTCCGAGAGCACAATGATAGAAAATCTCTGTCCTGTAAAGCAATTCTGATGGTGAATAATCCTAAATTCGGAAAATAATCTACAAAACAGAGTTCACAGTCCAATACAGTGGAAAACAGCTCTGAGACAAAATGGCGTCCGGGATTCCCCTTGCAATTTAACGATGCAGAGACAACACTGTGTGATGTCTCAGTGTGTGACGATCATTTCCTTAGGTGCGATTACAGTTTTTGGCTACATGATGGCAGTGTGTGGAAAGTGGACAGAGATTTAGCAAAGTGGATTGGTATGCTTTACAGTGTATAATCGTGGTAAAGGGATAAAGGACTCACTTTGTCGGACTTAAGAACAAATCCAACTTACAAACATGCTTCTGGAACTGAACTCATTCGTAAGTAGGGGACGACCTGTACTGTATTCCCAGTTGAGCTATTACATCACACACCACACAATCAACAGGTGGCTTTACAGCCCTGTACATCTTGTACGTGCTGTACGCTTTACTGTTCGTACAGATGAGCTGTACACTGTCCCTCATGGTTATTTTGTTTATCTGAAGTCAGGCAACACCACATTGTTATTGTTAGCAGCTTCTTCTGCTGTTTCATGCATTTTGTTCAACTTCCTGATACGTTTATTTTTTAAATCTGGTTTTAGTCTGCCTAACACAAGATCATGTAAACATCCTGCACAGTCTGAGCCACTGTACTCTACATGGTGTCTACGGAGTGTTTTATTACTTCAACACCACAGCAATGTGAACCATTGACCATTGAAACGTTTAATTCATTAAAAAAATTAAAGACACATTTACCATTTATCCATTTATTGTAACCTTTAATGATTTGGACATACAGTATCAATAACTGTAATGGGACTTTACTCTGAATGAGTTTTGTACTTTAGAACTTTATTCTTGCCCACAAAGTCGGCCTGGGCAAAAAAAAGGTGCTGTTTGAAAAGGGTTAAATTATGAGCCTGTGTCAATCTAAGATAACATTTCAACACAAAAGAACACAAATAACTGTCCAAGACATTATTAAACCCTGGAAGGACGCAGCTGAACCTTAACTTCACAGAAGAAAATCATCCTGTATGAATGTGATGCGAGATCACTTAAACACCTGGTGAAGTTGCATGGTATAAAATGTCCAGTAGAAATTTAAAGCTATGGTTAGCTTAGTGAAAGTAAGAGCATTTCCACACATACACACACACACACACACACACACATACACGATGTGATAAGAACTCACAGGATTGGGACTAAACAGCTGTGTATCTATAAAAAAAACACTTGTTAGTGAGACTCATCAGAAAAAAGTCTTCAGTTTATTAGGGAGCATAAAGACTGGAATTTGGAGCAATGAAAAAAGGTCATGTGACCTGATGAGTCCAGATTGGGTCTATTCCAGCATTCATAGTGTCCACTGTACAAGCCTCTTGGAGACAGCGTTATGATCTTGGGTTGATCAGTTAGTCAGGTCTAGACTCAGCAACGTTATGGGGCAATAAAATGAAGTCAGCTGACCACCTGAATGTACTGAATCACCAGGTTATCACATCTATCTTTGATGGCACATTTCAGGACTCTGAGTGATTCTGGGAGCACGAGGAATCATTTTCACACATGAATAGAACACTACACCGAGATCAAAGCTAGCTGCAGTGATACGGTGAAGTGGAATTATTTTGTATAATAATTTACAATAAAGATTTGTAGCCTGCAGATGGACACCAAAAAAGTTAATATAACTAGAGAGATGATGACATGACTGTCTGGAGAAGATTATTTAGACGCCTGTGAGGGTTTGAGTTGTTAGAAATGCCTGCTAAATAAATAAAATAACTCTTAGGTGTTGTGTTTATTAGATACGTACTGGTGTATTCAGCAATAAGCTGTCAAGTGAATGTAAGGGAAATACAATAAAGTGAAACAGGAGCTGTGACAGCTGTGCAGCGAGCTGAAGATGTGTACAGCAAGGCGTCACGTGGCCGATTCTGTATTGAATATTCCGGCCAGCTCTCACTGCGGGAACACGTCCTCTCCTCCGCCTCAGACGCTCTGGCAGGGACGACGTGTCCCTCAGAACCCATGAGCACTGCCGTCATATTCAGTTTCTCATCACAGATAACACGAGAGATTGTATTTGTGCTTATTTTGGAGAAAAGCTTTTTTATAGAGATGCTCATCTGCTGAGTGTGGGCACACACACACACACACAGGCTGCAAACTCAATTACAGGCATAATAATGATAATAAATTTCATTTATATATCGCCCAGGGGTGCATTCCAGATTTAATACCGCAAACACGCACACACACACACACACACACACACAGGAGAAGATATTTTGTAGAGAAGAATATACAGCATGCTCATAGTGTCCAAATGATGTTTACACATTACCCATAATGCTTTGTGTGAACAAACTGTTATAATTAATGAAATCCATCACTGTACATTTCTTAATCTCTCATTAGGTTCCCTATGTGAGTGTGTGAGGCGTGCAGTTTTCCAACCTGTGGAATAAACCATGCAGAGGAATTTCCCTTCAGAGTTTAGATAATTTTATGGCTTGTATTAAATTTATGAATGTATTTATTTTACTTACTATAACATTTAAGCTTTAAAATAAGACTTCCTCTTTTTTTCCCCTAGATGGCTGTAAATGTATTTTAGGAACATACATTATGGGATGCCAAAAACACTTCCCAGTCACTAACCCATTTAACAGATTCATTTAAATATTCTAACGAGTGGGTGGAGTCTGTTTGTTGAAGAAACATGGCATCAGGTTGTTCACTTTTGTGCTTTTGTGATTCACCGTCTTTGTGAGTTTAAAAACTTTATAACAGCCTGACTTTGACGCAATATCATACAGAGAGCCGTTCACTAAGCCTAAAGTAATAAATAAGGAATAAAAGAGCAGAATGTGTCAATTAAATCAGGTTTATGTTCCACTCCACACCCTTCTGAGCTTGTAGGTTTCACACAGAATGCAAATGACTGCTTCAGTTCAGCACAACGGACTGGAAATCATCGAGAAGGATCGGGTTTATTCCCTTTATTTTCAACAGAGTGCTTTTTAAAAGCGAAATAAAAACCCTGCTGTTTATGTGCCGCAGGTTTATTTTAATTTTTTTTATAAATGGCCTTAAACCCGGTCTTAGGTTTTCAAAATAAAGAAAATTACATTTATATAAAAAAAAAACATCTATTTTTATATAAAAATAAGTATTATTTATTAAAAATAGAGTAACATATAAAGTATAATATTACTGTGTATATTTATTTTATTTTCCTGTTTTGGGTTCTTTTTAATTTTTATTTACGTGTGTGAACAACACACACTCTTTTTAGTGGAACATCTGAAGGTTCTAAGTAGAACCCTATAACAGATTTGATTCTCTATCACAAAGGCTCAGACAATAGAAACGTTTTACTTGTAGGGTGCTAAGAACCCTTAATTATCTTTAACTATTAAAGAAGTCCTGAACTCTTCAAAGAAGCTAAAGCCACACCCATTTTCCCATTGATGGACTTATGCATGTTTATTCAAAGATGTAGGTTAAAGTTACCACGTCATTACCAAAAGTAAAAGTAATAGAATGTAATAATTTTTATTAATATATACTGTAGATTATATTAATAGTTTATACTTCTTATATACAGTATTTTTACAGACTGACTCAACGACACACATTTTTCTTTTAAAAGCATCTCCATTCAAATATGCTCTGAAAGCCACACCCACATTTACACATATAAAGGGATATGTAAGGGAAGCCGATTCAAGGATGCTCAAATTTCTAAAAATAGGCTTAAAGCAACACCCACTTTTTCATACATGGTGTCATACATGATGTTTTGACCTTTAAGACCATATATGGGAAAGTGGGCGTGAGGTTTAAGGTAAAGAAGATTGAGCTTGAGGTATTTGTGTTCCTGTACATCTTTTGTTTTTATTTATAGTTACAATAAACTGTGAGTAGGTTAAAGAGACTAATTAAAAATCACTGCAGAGAGAAATGTATATTTTATTACGGTCAAGAGATGATCACTGGAGCATGAGATCAATAAATTGTCTCATTTATTTATTTATTTGTTTGTTTGTTTATACATTTTTACATTTTTTCATTCAGCTAGTTTTTACTTTTTTACGTTTAAATGATTTATATCAGAAAATATAACCAATGTGAAAACTTTACATGAACCAACAGGAAGTGGAGCAACATTCTGGGATTTCTGCGGTGCTGTACAGTTTTTTTGTTTGTTTTTGTTTGTTTTTTACACTCGCAGAACAAATACATTCTTAAAAGATTTATAACCCTTAAGGGTTTTTTGCTTTCTTTTCTCTGAAAGCGAAACTTTAAATGTTCCACCAGAACATTATAGTCCGTGAGAAAGGGTTTAAAGCAGAAACGTTTTCTGAAAACTATAAGCCTTTATTTATTTTATGAATCCTTAAAAAGCCCTTTAAAGAATTTATTTGTCCAAGTGTTCTTTAAGAGTTCTTTGAGGCTTCACAGGATACTCATGGGTTCTCAGCTTTCTTTAAAAAAGGGTTCTGCTTGGGATTGAAAATTTCTTGGTTTTTGACTGACAGAAGTTCGTTAATGCGTTTTATGTGTCTGTTGGATAAACAAAGCTTCACATCTCGGGTTCTACTTGGACTGGATTCTTTCCTGATAAGAGAAAAATGAGTTCTAGGGTTCTATGCTTTGAACCTGTAATGTTTTGCTTTAAAGAATAAATTAGTGGTTTTAATAATTTGTCTATAAAATTGAAAAAGGTTTCTTTATAACACATCCTGTAACACTTCCTCTCCACACCTCTTATTCTTCCCTTCAGGTTTCTTTGCTTTAAAGGAATACTTTTGATTGGGTTTCGTTTTCAATCCTTGCTTCCGTTCCCTCTCCACTTCCTCCTGATTGAATCCCAACCTTGAGAAAAATACACCGAGCTGAGATCTTGCCGAATGACTCATACAGGAGACGTCATTATTGCTGGTTGAAACAATAAAGTAAATATAGAGACTAAATGAGATTTTAAGTTGAAAAGGAAACTGAGTTAGTTGTTCTGGGCTTTTTGGGCTCCTGGTTCTTTAACAGAGTTATAAATAAAGTGAATTCTTTAAATACGCGGAGTGCTTCTCTCATGAAGTGACTAATGAGATTCACAAATCCTCAGCATTATTTGTAGGGTTTCCTCACTGGTGGTGGTATAAGATGAGAAACCGCACTGTGAAGGACACACATGTGGATAATCAGCACTTCTCTAATGGACAATAATTAAACATCCATGGTGCCAATATTAATTGCAAAATATCTGTAAAATTTAACATAAATATAAATATTTCTCACTGAGAATGACACTTCAGCCTGCTGTGTTTTAAACCCGAGTCTACTGAATTACATGATTGTTTAGGACACGCGCCATGTTTTGTAAAATAGCAAAATTGAAATCAGACAGGACAGATCTTGGTCGTCTCTCATTCAAAGAGTCTGAATCGTCAGTGAACGCTTTCAGTAATGGTTGAATGAAAGAGTTTCTCGCCTCTCATCCAAAAATCAGTGACTGAATCTACAAGTCAAGGCTGAGCTGAAACATTCAGTGAATCTGTATTTGACTCTTTCAGTCTGTTCAGTCGAGTCTGAGCTTCATTTCTCTCTCATTCAGCAAATCAGTGTTTGAGACAAGACCAAGATTTGCTTCTTTGTCATGAATCAGAGAATTTGAATGAGTGAACCTTAAGGTCAGGCAGCACGGTGGTGTACTGGTTAGCGTTGTCACCTCATGTTCTCCCTGTGCTGGTGGGTTTCCTCTTGGTATTCCGGTTTCCTCCCTCAGTCCAAAGACATGCTATTTGCCGTTCCAAAATTGTCGGCTCCAGGCCCCCGGCGACCCTGTATACAGGATGGAGCGGATGAGACGATGATGAGTCTTCAGGTCTAAATTCTCTCCTCTGTTTTTCAGCAAATTTGTCTTTGATTCACTGAATCTTTGGCTCATGATTACATTTTTATTCACCGATAATCGTTTTCATCACGACCGACAGTCACTCCACTTAAACAGTGAATCAGTGTTTGACTCGTTCACTCATAACATTTCAACATTTCAAATCAGCAAACAAGTGAATCATTTTACTGAACACATTCAAACAGGAAGTGTTATTTTTTTCATGTGTTTATAATGTTGTTATTTAGGAATGACTTAATTAACCCTGGCACCCGTGGAGCTCTCATACGGGAGCGGGGACGTCCCCATAAAACACAAGCATTTCCCTACTTGCTGCAGTTTGACTCCGTTTAGATCCATTTTTCCTCAATCTGTTCTGCTCGCTAATCCGTCTTGTTTTTGTATAAAATGCCCAGGATGACACTTTAATGAATGTGTCGGGGATTTGGGAGTCTCATTAGCAGGATCCTACAGGAACGAGTCAGCGTATTCAGAGAATTCAGCGTATGACTCAAAAAAAACGATCCTAAACTCCTAAACAGGACCGCACGGGGACACAAACGCCCCGAACAGCAGACTCACTTCATTTTTCTGTCAATACAGAGCGTGTGCTAAAAACTCTGTGTGTGTAGTTACGCCGGTCTTTCTTCTCCCCACAGCCTGACTACACTGCTTTTGTTTTTTTCACTCTTTTGTCTTATGTTTGTTTTATTTTTCATTTTAAAAATCTAATTTTTATACAATCTTCAGCAGTGTCTGGTGCAACTAACTCAGTTTTAGCACGGCTCAGCCTTGAGCTTGGACGAAAAAGACAACAATAAAAGGTTTTGTTTTTGGCGACTGCGTTACTGAGTTACTGTATTTAGGTAATCATGTGGAAGTGAGCGCAACAGCACCCCTACTGGTGGTAAGAAAAACACACAGAATGGCATGACTGTGAGAAATGAGTCTGAATATTTCTTCAACCCCGGATTGTAGCCAGTAAGTGAGGGTCTTGGTGGCCAGGTGATCATACGGAGTGACACGCCCCCTAGGTTTGGGGCTGGAATCTTTCACACCACAGGTGTGTGTGTGTGTGTGTGTGTGAAATACTGTGACGTGTGTAATCAACATGAACATGGTGCATTATTTACTTATACTGTCCTTTTTTACTCATGATGCATTTCACGGAGAAAGTAAAAGTAGACAAATAAACACCGTAACTGTAGCTTTAGCTTTATTTCATTTGAAGTCAGATGAAACATGACATGAAGCCGATTGACAGTTTAAGACTTAAAAAAATGATAATAATAAAAAATAATGAAATAATGAAAAAAAATATGAGTGTAATATTTCTATTCTTTCCCTGATGTATAACACGGTGATCAAAGTGGACAGTTTCATCATTCAGATATTGATAAATATTAGATTTCAGCCTCCCAAAGCCTGCGGTGCGGTTATAGCCGTATTGGATCGTCAGGCGTCTCAAAAACGAACCGTCTCGTCTGTCATCCGTCAGCTTCCTCTTAAACTTCGCGCTTTGTCCTGGTTAATACGACCCACTTCACACACCCGGTCTTCGGTCACATAAACACCACCACGGACGCTCGCGGCTACGTCCCGAACCGCTCGTCTCACAGCGAATGGTTTCCTTATCATTTAATAGAAAGAGCTTTAGCCGTGTGATTACCTAAAGGCTTCATTTGCTTTGGCTGAATCGAAGGGATTTTGTCCGCGCTCTGGAAAAGCACTAAAAACCAAACAGCATTTAAAAACTTTATTGTGTTTAATAAATGCCTGATTTCATAGCGTAGCTGCGATGATTAATAACGTGAGCCATGATATCAGAAGTGGGAAGGGTTTTATGTTTAAATATCATTGATTGAAAAAAACACTTGTGCATTTTAAGCCTGACTACATGTAAAACAGTTTAAAAAGTCTGATTGGTCTGAAGATGTTGATTAATTCTCCATAACAGCAGCTCTGACAGTATTGCAGGTTTACATTAATGCACTCGCTCTGATACGTTATTGTTTCCATACTGTAGTAACGCCTGTTACACTGAGATGTGTACTGTAGAGTGGACACTCCATATAAAAGGATGATATGGTGAAGTTTTCTTAAAGTAAGGGGAGGTTTATGTAACATGTATGAAAGGAGTCTCCAGTGTCAGTCCCTGTGTTCAGGACAGAGAAGAATTAAAAAAAATATTTAAAAAAAAATACTATAAATCATCATGTGTGTGTTTGAGATTCAAGTGTAAATGAACACACACACACTATGGTAGGTATCGAACCCTTGACCCTGGAGGCACTAGGCCACAGCGCTAACCACCACACCCCCGCACCACCCCGCTCCTCTCCCAATACTGTAATAATGTTTTTGGTTTCTATTTATTTTTTATAGCCTGATATTTTTTAATCAATGTTTTATGAAATTAAGCAGTGAGATGTTTTTTTTTTGCACTGAAATGTTGATTTGGTTTCCGCAGGGTGTAAAAATGAAACACGGCACTCAAAAGTCAACATAATTATCTCCTGATGATCTGTTTGTTTGGTGGAGCGACGCAGAAACAAGCGTGTGATAGATGCTCATTTACTCGTCGTTACTGGCAACAAGTTTTTAAACAAATTAAGGCACTTTAAATTTAAAAAAAAATTGACACATTTTAGGTCTGAAGATTGAAGATGCGTTTGCACACCTGATTATCCGAATCATTAATGTCACTGATTGTAAAGTTGTTTCTGGTGATAATGAAGGTCATAAAACTCTAAGCAAACTGAATATTATTTATAATAAATAATATCTATATTTAAACAATAACCGTATTCCATTTCCTGTTCTGGAACTTTCTGTTCCAGCTCACTGGATAATTCAGTAAGTCGTATTCAGACGTACAGAGTTATCGTGTGTCTTCTGGTTAGCGTTCGCTCTAGTGCTAGAACCCGAAGTACAAGGGGAATAACAGGAACACAGATGTTGAGTGTATTTAATGGTTTTACGTTTAGTTAAAGCTTCGTTTTTGTGACTTTGTTTTGACGTGAGATAAGTTGGAATTAACCAACGTGGGTCTGAAAGTCGTGTAAAGTCAGATGCTTTATGTTTTATGTTCTATGAATGATTCATGAATCCGTGACCCATTTTCTCCTCGTGTTTTCTCTATCACGAGCACAGTCTCATCTGATACATCAATCATGATCACGCCTCGACAGGTTACTGAGAGAGAGAGAATTTTTTTCGTTTGTTTTTTTTTTTAATTAACTTTTCATTTAAAAAATCTGCTGCGCTCTTCACAAACATAAAAAAGATCATGAACTGTTCACTGAGAGAGACCTGCTGTACTCTTCATGAGCTGTTCACTCACCAAGGCTGCCACGTAGTTTATTAAAGCATGAACAGTTCACAGGTTTATGAACTCTTTGGTTTATGGGCTGTTCACCAAGAGAAGGTTCTGCTCTAAACTGTTTCTAAACTGTTTACAAACAAAGCTGTTCCCTTTTTTTTTAACTACATAGAATATCCAGGATATTTTTTGCTCACAGACTGTTCATCAAAAGAAGCTGCTGTTCCAGCTGATGAACTGTTCAGCAACAGACACTGCTGCATGATTTTATGAATAGTTCATAAGCTGCTCACAGACCGCAGGTTTACCAAGAGACAAATTTATATAAACTTTTCGCCAACGGAAGGTCTATTAGCTGTTCATCAAGAGGCAGATTTACAAAAAAAAAAGTTCATGAACTCTTCACAGTCAGAAGTGATTGCTTCACAACAAAGTTCATCCTGCTATTTTGTATGCATAATTCAGAACCAAAGCAATTTGCAGTGCATCATGAGTGCACTGTCTATCCTACACTATGAGCTCATTTCCTGGTTCTAACGTATGGACTCTGAACGAGAGTGTAGGACATGAACATCTCACTGCTTCACCCGTCAACGTCCATCAGCCGTCTGAGGGTATATTTTTTTAATGCAAATTTTATCTGCAAATTAATTTGGATTTGGCTCTGTCTATTCGAGCGATCTCACCTCAGGGCTCGGGTACGAGCCACTGAAATTAGAGAAGCTCGGCAGGATCAATATGCTCAGAGGGCATGTAATTAACTCGCCCCTGAACCCGCGACCTCGATCCACTGATTCCGCTCCATGTTCAGGCAGATGGGAGTTGTGTCCTGTTCTCATTCGGGAATGTCTTCAAATATGAAAATGTTTTCACATGATAGATAGATAGATGGATAGATAGATGGATAGATAGATAGATAGATAGATAGATAGATAGATAGATAGATAGATGGATAGATAGATAGATAG
>JAOVVA010030049.1:0-15670 GCA_028565275.1 Leiocassis micropogon
TGGACTACTGCAACTCACTCCTGGCAGGTCTGCCTCGGTCCACCATTCGTCGTCTGCAGTTGATCCAGAATGCAGCTGCACATCTCGTTTTCAACCTTCCCAGGTTCTCCCTCACCACCCATTTCCCTGCACACTCCCTGCACTGGCCTTCTGTAGCTGCTCGCATCAAATTAAAAACCCTGATGCTTGCCTACAACGCTGCTTACCTCACAGCTCTAATCACACCACGCACCGCAGCACGTTCCCTACGATCCTCCAGAACTGCTCGCCTCATCCCACCATCTGTCAGGGATCAAGGAAGACATTCATCCAGACTCTGTTCTGGCACCTGAGTGGTGGAATGAACTTCCTTTAGATGTCCGTACAGCTGAGTCTTTAAACGACAACTCGATGTATTTGTTTCTTAAGTACTTGGACTAATCCCTATATATATCCTTCCCAACTGTGTTTGACTGATGGCATTTAGTTAGTAACCCAGTATAAGTATTTATCTAATGTCAGAAATGTTAAAGCACTTTTTGTAAGTCTCTCTGGATAACAGCATCTGCCAAATGCCTACTGTAAATGGAAATACAAATGCAGTTTTCCAATGTCCAAACCTACCCGCCCCTGTGTGAAAAGTAATTGCCCCTTTGCTAAATCATGAATGAACTGTGATTTTTGGAATGCTGAGGTCAATTTCACTTACCACACCCAGACCTGATTACTGCCAGACCTGTTGAATCAAGAAACTCCTGACAAAGCGAAGCATGCCAAAAGATCTAAAAGTTAGAAAGAGCTAAACGTTTTTTTAAGTTTTTCTCATGCTAATCACTATGGAAGATCTTGTGTAACGGGTGAGCAAAATATATATATATATATATATATATATATATATATATATATGAACTATTATGTTCAAATTGAAGCAGGAAGGTCCATTCTTTTCATGATCACAATTTGGTATTGCGTGGAAGGCTGATTATCAGTTAAATGAGTGTAATAAGTGTTTTCTTACTAAATTGCTAACACATCTAAGGTGAATGTGGATATTGCTGACAGTTTGATCTTGTTCCTGCTGAGATTATACTGTACCTTAAGTTTGTCCATATAAAAGAAACCATGATAATCTGCTGAGTAACTAAACTTTAAACTCTTAAATTTTAAAACGAAAAAAAAAAAATATATATATTATTCCAGCATTTTTCATCAGGCAGTACATAATGTTGCAATGTGCAATGTTTTCCGACATTAATGTTGCCCTCTTTGTCTATGGGAAGTTGTTAACAGATACTGCTATGAACACTGTCCTGTATACTGTAACACTGAGTAATCATTGTAAAAATGTGTGTTTTTTTAGGGACATTCTGTTAGAAGGTGGCTCGGCAGTAGACGCTGCTATTTCTGCACTGCTATGCACATCACTAGTTAATCCTCAGAGCATGGGCATTGGAGGAGGTTCCATCTTTACCATCATGAGCAAAGATGGTATGTGTAATTATTGTTTTCAGTTCAAACTCATTCACGTCACCTACTTGGTTTCTGTCCTAATCAGCTCTGAGATGGCCAAGGGAAATCAAGGGAGGGAAAGTAGAAGGGAAACTGTGATACTTAACCAACACCAGTGTGTTTCCTGTATCAGGAACTGTGACCTGGTCAAGGAATTGTTATTGTATCTTTATGGCCTTAAACTTGGAAATCTTTTAGCTACACATTTTAGCATTTACAGCAAAAATCTTAAAAGCTGTTATATTGCAAGTTTGTGAAAATATGTGCTGGCCCAAAACCAGCTGAAACTAGACTAGATGGTCAAGAAAAAAAAACACGAGTGTTAAAACATATTTAATATAGGAACCTATACAAATATAAATATATATTTAAAAAACAACATTCACCGATTTTACTACAGTCTCAGAAGCAGTTTTCAGTCTCCTATGAATGAATGAATGTCAAAGGCATTTTTTCCATGCACTGAAGACATTTGGCTTTGAGATTGAAAGATGAGATGATACTGTAGATCAGAATTTCAGAAGTTTTTAATTCCTGATATTTATGCCTACCTATTATAAACAACTTTATCTACTTATTTCCCCCAAGTGATCAAAAGTATTAGACCGGATATGCTTTTTACCCTGGTGTGTCCTGCTAGATTGATTTATTTGACAAATTACTAGCGCTGAATGTCTACTCTTTTTTTGTCCTCTTGGGTTTCAGCTGTAAAGACATCATTTGTTACAAAAAGGATAAATCAACATCAAGACCAGAGAGCTGTTTAGAGGATGAAAGCAAGCTATTTTAAAGCTGAAAGAGAAGGAAAAGTCATTCAAGGCTGTTGCACAAGCATTGGGCCTAGCTAATACAACTATTTGGAATGTCCTAAAAACTTAATGTCAAAAAGGTTAGCCTAGGAAAATAACAGCAGTGGATGACAGAAACTTTTGTGAGAGTTTCTATGAGACAGATTACCAAGCACCTTCAAAGGTCAGGGGTGAAGTTATCACAGTAGAAATATAGAGGTGATGCAAACCACTTATCAGCTGTAAAAAATCACTAATTAAGACAAAACTTCTGACATAAGCGACAGAAGTTTGGAACCAAGATTAACCTCTATTTAAAGTAATGGAAATACTGAAGTATGAAGATAGAGATAGGGAAAGATGGTATCTGCTTTAAGGCATACCAAAAGAGTGCATCTATCAAGCACACTGGAGGTAGTGCAATGGCTTGGGCTCGCATGGCTGCTTTTCTTTTTTGATGATGAAACTTATGATGGTTGCAAGAAAATGTCAGCAGAAACATTCTTCCTGTCAATGTACAAAGAAATACATTCAATCATTTTGGGAGGAACTTCATCAAACAGCACGACGATGACCCAAAACATGCTGGTATCGCAACAAAAGACTTAATCGTGCGGAAAAGTGAAGGTTTTAGACTGGCCGAGTCAGTCATGCATTTCACTTTCTGAATAAGAGACTGCGAGAGAAACCCCCAGAATAATCAAGAAGTAAAAAAGGCTGAAGGAAAAGCCTGAAATACTATCAAAAAAGAAGAATGCAACAGTTTGGTATAAATCCAGTGATATGCAACCAAATATTAAGTGTTATTTAATTTAATTTAAGGCTTTCTCGGTATTTAAGTACTGTATAGCAAAAACAAAATAATTGGCCAACAGTCTTGGAAGGGAATGTATATGCCAGAGGGACACTGGGCATAATAATAATCATAATCATAAATAATCATCATCATCATCATCACCACCATCATTATCATTATCTTTTTTTTAGGTGACGTGACTGTGATCAACTCAAGAGAAAAGGTCCCTAAAAACTTCTCACCAAACCTGCTGAGCAGATGTCCCACTTCTTGGGCATTTTTAGTTGGTAGGTTAATCTGAATTTACTATTCAATTACTATCAGTTTAATTAGAGGTTTGATAATATACTGAATATTCAGTAAGTGATGAGAATGATTATTAAACTGATTAATAGTTGATTTAAATGAAAAACAGTTATATTGTTGACATTGTTCTGTACTGGTAGATAAACAGAGATTGATTTGTTAAATTGGCTGGAAGGTTTTTATACTGTTATTGAGACAAAGGGGTGTTTCAGAGTGTAATAGGTTCGTATTAAACAATATCAGTTATATTGTACACTGATCAGCCATAACATCAACAGCATATGATATTAACATCAAATTATCAATTATTATATACCAGTAAACTGGTATCATCTACAGTATGTCTATGGGGACCAAAAGCCATGCTGTCATTTTCGACCCCACAGAAAAGTCAACGTAGCACAGATTGCTGTAAAAAGTTAAAGCTGTCTGTGATGGAAAGGTATCAGAGCGTTCTGTGCATCACACCTTGTTGCGTATGAATCTTAGCAGGCAAAGAGTTTTAGGTTGTTGATTTAGCCTCCAAATTCCCCAGTTCTCAATCCAATTGAGCTTTTAAAACATTGTTATGCTTGCTGTAAAGTGTCAAGATATCTCATGGGCTGATATATTTCCATACGGAAACCTGATACCCATAACACAGTATGTTTCATCCCCTGAAAGACAGAAACACTAGCTAAACTAAACACACAAGATCTGATTGTGAGATATGACATTTCTGGCAGTGGGCCAAACCCACAGATCCATACAAAGTACTTTTATGTTTCATCCATGCATCCATCTATCCATCCATCCATGAAGTATACCACTTATCCTGTGTAGGATTGCTAGGGGTCTGGAGCCTATCCCAGGAACATGGAAAGAACTGGAAAATAGATGGACGGTTTAGATCCTCTCTCATGTTAGCCAATCAGAATACATTGTACAGGACCTGTGTTAATATATCTTACATTCTGTGTGCGTAGGTCCAGACTGGATTGGTGTTCCAGGAGAGCTGCGTGGTTATGAACTTGCTCATAAAAAGTTTGGTAAACTGCCATGGAGACGACTGTTCCAGCCCGTCATCACACTGGCCAGAGACGGCTTTCCTGTTCCTGACTACCTTGTTAAAATTCTCAGCAACCCAAATATCAGTACACTGATGAATAAAACATTACTATGGTACAGAGACACACATACTGTACATACACACGTACAGATAAATTCATAAACACAGATGAAATATAAACAAGATGTTTCAGACATCAGAGGGATTCAGGCTTTGTGATCAGATTATACACAGTATATGTGTACACACACACGCAATCATATGCACGTACTCACACACTCAAACTACTGTAATTATTCTACAGTAGTTCTTCTAGTTTATTCTTTCTCCTTAATTTCTACGTGTTGCTTCACTTTTCTGCTTATCTTCACTCATTTCCAAATCCAGTTGACCAACCGCAGTGTCTTCTTCCACATTTCTTGCTAGTTTTCCAAACTGCCCTGGTTTCTCGTACCTGCGTCTGGTTTGATAGGTTGAATTCTACATGGCTGACTGAAGAATTATGGCTTTGGATCATGTTAAGTGGAAATGCATGAATAAAGCAGCTTTGTTTACATTCATCGTCCATCTGTTGTGTGAGAAAATCTCATCAGCCTCATACAGGTAGTCCCCGACTTACGAACATTAGTGTTACGCATTTCTGCAAAAATTAACGAAACCTGGTTCTACAAACATTCGTAGATGAATCGCAGAAGTAGCACACATGTATTTACAAAAAATAGACACTGCAGTGCACCAGATACCAATATTTAAGTCCGGTATATTGTATGTGTGTGAGAGTGGGGGTGCAGGAGAAATGAATTGGCCTCACCAGTTTTAATAAATCTGTCTGGCAGCACAATGATAGAAAATGGCTGTCCTGTAAAGCTGTCCTGGTGGTGATTAATCTGAATTTTTGAAAATCCTCAAAAAAAAGAGTTCACAGTCCAATACAGTGGAATACAGCTCTGAGACGAAATTGTGTCCTGATTTCCTTTCCAGATTTATGAGATTCATTTCCCTAGGCACGGTTATGGTTTTTGGCCACATGATGGCAGTGTGGGGAAATGGATAGAGATTTAGTCTAGTGGATTGGTACTGTATGTTGTACATTGTATATTCGTGTCAAAGTTGTATAAGACTCACTTTGTCAGACTTAAGAACAAATCCGACTTACGAACATGCTACAGGAATGGAACTCCTCCGTAAGTCAGGAACTACCTGTATTGGGAAACATATACTGTTTATTTGGCTTCTTAGCCTTGAATCAGGCAGTTGATATGTACTTAATTTTTTCCTTTGTTTTCTTTGTTTGTTTCTTGTTTTTCTAGTGAACTATTTTGCCATAAGGATAAGACCGTTCTTGGCAAAGGTGATATACTACGATACCCCAAACTCGCCGAGACTCTGGAAATAATTGCGGAACATGGGGCCGAAGCTTTTTATACAGGAAAAATCGCTCAAGACTTAGTCCAAGATGTAAAAGCATCAGGTTTAGTATCAGATTTAAATGGGACATTTGACACCAAATGGAATACAAGGAAATGATATGGAAACCACGTAACTGACTCTATTTGTGTGTGTTTCTCAGGTGGATCATTGTCACTAGAGGATCTAAAGTCTTTTAAGGTGAGAATGCCAGTGTGTTTTATACTGGGGCCATCTAATGTTCTTTAAAATGTGTTTATTAAGTGTGCGATTGTGTGTTTTCAGGTGATTGTCGAAGATGCGTTATCGGTTCAGTTGGGTAATTTTACGATGCATTCCCCTCCCCCGCCATTCGGGGGCGCTATACTCAGCTTCATCCTCAAAGTCATGGAGGGTTAGTTTAATTTAAATGACCAAAGATGAAAAATATTTTTTGAAAAAAATATCATTTAAATAGCATAAGAGCAAAAATGACAAGGATTGTGTGTGTGTGTGTGTGTGTGTGTGTGTGTTGCAGGTTTTGGACTTTCCCCATCGTCCGTGAAAGGTGAGGCGAGGAAACAGACACTTCATAACTACATAGAAACGCTAAAGTTTGCAAACGGACAGAGGAAGAATATCAGAGACCCGCAGCACAGCCAACTAAAAGTAAGCACATTTTCTTTTAGATAGTAGATTGTTTGAGTGTGTGCATGGACTCCAGGTCATTGAAATGATTTATGGAAGTGCTGACACCGTACATCCTGATACATTCACCAACACACCAACATGTAGATACTCTGTCCCAGTCTGCTCCCTGTCACACCCAATACCCAGTCAGCACTGCTTTATCATAAATTTCTGTTTGCTTTGTCTTTGTATTGTTTTCATTTTCCTGCTTGCCCCACTCGGAGTAAACAATTTATAAACTCATTAGCCGTCTCAATGGGCAGGTTAAAGCACCAGAGTTTTTGTTTAACCAGGCTAAGTAAGAAATATTCCACTTGAGCATTTGCTAAACATATCTCTGTGTATCAGCTGTTACTATATAACTAATATACACCAATCAGCTGGAACACCAGCGCCACCACCAAGTGAATTGAATAACACTGATTATCAGTTATATACAGTGGTACCTCTGCAAAACTATTTATTCTGAATGCGAAATTTCATATTGCGAAACGCATTTTCACATAGGGAATAATGTTAATGCAGATAATCTGTTCCAGCCAACCAATAATATTATCAATACTTCCAATTTCCATACATTTAGACATTTAGAAAAGACATGCAAAAGAAGTCAAATATAAAATAAACGGGCATTACAACTCACTTAACCTTACTTTATAATCCCTCTTAGCACTGGCTGCTTTAAAAAATTTAAAGTGTCTTCCTTTCTTCTTGGTGTTGTACTTGATAATATTCTTGGGACCCACGGTGCTATGTCTCCACTAACTCTTGCACAAAATGCAAAAAAGCAAAAAATAATACAAAAAATATGTAAACTCGCTTTGCATGGCTTTCCATTGACGCAAACAAGTTTTGAACGGCTCCCGGACGTGCAAGCAACTTAGCTGCCATTAGCTCGATTTGGTCGCTCATATGCCGAACACATATGCCGAAAATGCATATGTGTAAGTGGAGGGGGGCGTGGCTTGTGCCACTTGGTACAACAATCCCTCCCCCCTGCACCTAAAACTAACAGGCACAGACAATACATTAAGTATATTTAGTAGGGGCACCCCAACCCAACTAAAATACATACAGTATTCATGTGGATAGCTTTAAGCTGTCACTACTGGAGCCTTCATACAGCTCTTTTTATACATGGGACAAAGTAAATGCAATCTTTTGCACTAATTCCTAGATAGTATCCTGTAATAGATACTACACTGCATAAATTTGTGTTAAGGTTTGTACAGTGGCTTCTGTAGTCACAAGTGTACATGTACAAATCACAGGAATCTAGGTTGCTGATAACAGGTGAGAATTTGTAGCAGTTCTTGGCAGTTCATAGCAAATCCTGACATGTTGTAGGTGTGACAGTCAGTACATAGTTCTGGACAGTTCAGCATGAATTTGGCACATTTCATAGTACATTAAAAAAAAAAAATTAGTAAACCATAGACAATTCTTTAGGCCACACATAACGAAGTTGGTCACAAAGTTGCCCAAACAAGAACCTTAAAGACTTTCCATTCAGTACGGATCGGCATGGTCTAGTCAAAAAGTTCAGGAATGTGGAAAGGTTCCAAAGGTAAACAAGCTGGTACAGTATATGAGTTCTGCACTTAATTTTGCAATATACAATAAACCAGATCCTGCCTTGGGTGATGTTTGTCATGTAGCAAGGCTGTTGGTTTTGGAACATGTATTGAATAGGTTTTTATAATCTGTTTTTTTAAACCTACTTTTCGTCTGGGCAAGAACAAATAAAAAACAGCTTAGACATGAAATCTCTTTGTCCTATTTGCTCATACAGTAGTTATCATCTTGTCATTTTGACTGTTTGTGATTAGCTTATTTTCGAATCTTTTTGATTATCTTGGTTACGTATTTTTGCCCTTTTTGTCTTGTATTTATTCTCCGTGTGGTTTCCTGACTGTTTGCTTCAGTCTTTATACTGAAGGAATAACTTCCTGCTCATGTTTTTTGCTCATTTCATTTGTTTATCCCTTAACGTTTGCTTTCTGTTTCAGGCAGACCATCTGATGGATTCCGGCTTTGTTGAACGCATTAGATCGATGATCAGAAGCAGCAACCATGCACAACCGCCGTCTTACTACAACATCACCCCCGGCACTGATCGGTTTGGGACAACTCACGTTTCTGTCCTAGCGAGCGATGGCTCGGCCGTTTCTGTCACCAGCACCATCAATTACTTGTGAGTACTCCAGTTACACAATGCGATTATCAGATGCTAATATATTGGAATGTTTGCTTAAATATGTGTTTTTCTATGTTCAGTTTTGGGTCAGGTGTCTATTCTCCTAAAACGGGAATCATACTTAATAACGAGCTGGCGGATTTCTGCAGAAGAGCCAGTTCTTTCTCTGCAGGTACACTGCTGTCTAGTCAAACAACAATTATTATAATTATTATAACAGTAATAGAGTAATAATAAGCACTGCCTCACACATACACACCCTGTTAACTCATTTTACTCTGCAAACGATCTGCTCTTTTTGGCTCATTTTGCTTTTACAGTACCTTGCAATAGTTTTCATACCCCTTGAACTTTTCCACATTTTGTCACGTTACACCACAAAGGTTAATGTACATTTTATTGGGATTTTATGTGATAGACAAACTTTCCATTGAAAAAATGAATACAAACTGGCACATAATTGTGAAGTTGATTGAAAATGATAAATGGTTTTCAGAAGTTATTACAAACAGAAATCTGAAAAGTGTGGTGTGATTTTGTATTCAGCCCCTTTTACTCTAATACCCCTAACTAAAATCCAGTGGAACCAATCGCCTTCAGAAGTCACCTAATTAGTAAATAGAGTCCACCTGTTAGTAATTTAATCTCAGTATAAATACAGCTGTTCTCTGAAGCCCTCAGAGGTTTGTTAAGTGAACAAACAGCATCATGAAGCCCAGGAAACACACCAGACAGGTCAGGGCTAAAGTTGTGGAGAAGTTTAAAGCAGGGTTAGGTTGTAAAAAAAATATCCCAAAATATCCTTTGAACATCTTATTGAGCACTGTTCAATCCATCTTCTGAAAATGGAAAGAGTATGGCACAACTGCAAACCTACCAACAACAAACCATGTGGGGGTCACAGCAAACATGTGGAAGACGTTTCTCTGGTCTAAATGCAAAACGCTGTGTGTGGCGGAAAACTAACACTGTGCATGGTGGTGGCAGCATCATGTTGTGGGGAAGCTTTTTTTTCAGCAGTGCCGGGGAAGCTGGTTAGACTTGATGGGACGATGGATAGAGCTAAATACAGGGCAATCTTAGAAGAAAACCTGTTAGAGTCTGCAGAAGACTTGGGCAGAGGTTCACCTTCCAGCAGGACAACAACCCTAAACATACAGCCAGAGCTACAATGGAATGGTGTAGATCAAAGCATATTAAAGTGTTTGAATGGCCCAGTCAAAGTCCAGATCTAAATCCAATTTAGAATCTGAGGCAAGACTTGAAAATTGCTCTTTACAGACACTAACTCTGACTAAAGTTGAGCTATTTTGCAAAGAAGAATGGGCAAGAACTTCACTATCTACAGATAGATATCTGTAGATGTGCAAAGCTGGTAAAGAACTAAAAGTGAAAGTTCCTCTAAAGTATTGACTTGGGGGGAGGAGGGGGGGTCGAATACAAATGCATGCCTCATTTTTTAGATTTATTTGTAAAATTTATCACTTTCCTTCCACTTCACAATAATGTGCCTTTTTGTGTTGGTCTATCACATAAAACCCCATAAAAATTCTTTTACAGTCATGGTTGTAACATGTAAAGTGTGAATGAATGCTTTTGCAAGGTACTATATATAGCCCTGTTGTTTGACAGTTAACCCACACACCATCACTTGGTTGCACTCTTATTTACAACTTTTTATATTTCATTATAATTTCTTGTAGTAACCAGATTACAGCATTTTGTATTATGCTAGTTATTATTATTTTAAAGAATCTGTATCTGGGTGTCTGTAGGTGAACAGCCCCCATCCTCCATGTCTCCTGTTATCATCCACTCAAAGCATAGAGAGAAAGTTCTCGTTATTGGAGGATCTGGAGGAAGTCAGATTATCACTGGCATGGCCACGGTAAGCCATATGCCAAACTCACACAGACACACACACACACAGTGCGCATACATACACTAACTATATATTAACTGCTAATATATTAAATGATTTAGTGTTCTGATCTACTGATAAATTAAAAAGATTTTATAACAAAATGGACTTTAACGGCATTCATCAGCACACTGACAAAGTAAAAGTGTGTGTATAATTCTTAAACATGCATAAAGTTTCAATAATGTTTCAATAAAACAAGTATAAATATAATGTTTTTTGTCTTCAATGCAATATCCATACATGGTCCATTCATATATTGCAATATACATTTTTAATACGTATAAGCGCTAGTTTTTTTATATATAGAAATGTATTATTTAATATATTGCATTATATTTTACAATATATTGCATATATTTTACATATATATTACAATAAAAAAAATTTTCGTGAAGGCACAGGCTCAGGAGAGAGAGTGTATGTTTTCAGAAAGTGCATCCACAATTATATAGTTGTGTAATTTATTTTATAGTGATTTAATTTAAAAATTCTAAATAAAAGGATGTCTTTATTATGACTCTTTAAGTGACATCATGAGAGGTAGCTGATAAATGTTGTAGAATTTTTTATGTTCTTTGTTAAATATTAATTTCTTCTTTTTCTCACATCTGTATTTATACAGGCAATAATGAACAAACTGTGGTTTGGGATGAACTTGGAAGATGCCATCAAGGACAAAGTGGTTTATGTCAATGCAGATAATTCTGTGTCGTTTGAACACGGGTTTAATGAGGTAGGTATGAGTTCAGAAAAGTTTCGATTCCTACTGTTCCTTTGCGCTATTATACTGTACATCCAGTGCTGTGCAAAAGTCTTGAGACATCCCTCATCTCTTCACAATTCGCCTCCAGAGAGACAGACCGTCTTGTATTTTTAATGCAGTCTTTAGGAATAGATCTTTAGGCTTCCAGAAGGACTTTTCAGCAATTTGGCAAAAATAAAATTTCTTATATAAAACATACTGTAGTTTTTAGCACTTATAGTTATATTTAATATTATGAACCATCCACAAATAAATTCATTTCTGTTATTACTTACTTTATAACAGCTATAAACAATCATATACTTACCAGCCTCTCCATTTTTCCTTTCTTTGAAATTAATACAATTGACTATTACAAGGCACTGCCATGAACTGGAGACTCCTTCCATAAATAAGGGCTTTAATAAAAACCTGTGTTTTGAATTAAACCAGAAGTTGTGCTGTTATAGAAAATTCATCAGCACTTTCTTATCAATAAAATTCCAGCATTCGAAAGGTAAAAATACTACTTAAATAAAATACTTTTGAAAATAAAGAAAATTTGAGCTTTTCATGTTCGGCTCTTGCTCAGTGCAAATCTTTCACATATACCTACAATAAGATACTTAAAATAAATGAAGATAATAACACACTATCCTGATTTTGAAGTGGATGCCGCCTAAAAATGCTGCCTATTTAGAGAGCCATCTCCTGCATGGAATTCTGGAGAAGTGAATATTTTTCCATGTTCAAAATATCCCATATTGAATATTAGCAAGACATGCTTAATTGTAATGTAACTGTTTTTTTTTTTTTTTACCTAAACACCCATAAATAAGATGCTCTGTTTCAATTTTATTCCACCATTGCTGTTCTTTCTCTTTTACAGTCGATGAAGAGTGCCATGCAGACTCTCAAACATAACGTGAAAGACCCCAGATTTTCCTTTAACGTTGTGAACGGCATCATGAAAGAAAACGGCTGCATCACTGCTGTCTCTGATAGTAGGAAACATGGAGAAGCATCAGGTTACTGATCACACTGGAGCAGATTTAACTCACCCCTTAACTTACAGCTCTTTAGTGTTACTGTAGAGGATCTAGATTACAGTATACCAGGCCTATATTATAAGCTGCTCTGTATTGTACTGTAAATCTCTGCCCAACGCTTATTCACTATAATGGACAATTTAATGCAATGTAGCAGACTAATACAGGGAACCGAGTTGAGATTTTACTGGAACATAATACGGCACAGATCTTTTACAAGTATTTTCATTTAATCAGGTAATCAATCATGACTATCCAGTTGTAACAGAAAACCTGTGATCCATGTGCTTGAGACAGGAATCCAGTACAAATCTAGGTTGTACAGTAAGCGGGGCATTAATCAAATGCACTTGGTAACTCCAGGAGACAAAAAAGATCAAAAGATGAAATACAGTCACTGCAATATTCAGAAGATAATCACACTAAGAGTTGGCAAGACTTCGCAATGCTTGTTAGTTAGACGTTATGCTGTAAAAAAGTAAAGCTCTTGTTGTATGTACTTCAAAACTCAGGAGAGGGGGCATGTTGCTGGCCCATGGGGGTGCGGGGGTGTTCTTTGGTGTTCTTTGGTTTACGTATATCACGCTAATACATTAGGACAGTAACAGGGTAAAAATGACTGGGTTAATGCATAGTACCTAGAAACCCCGAGCTGCCAGATGTTGCCATAGGAACAACTGGCTGTTTTATAACACAAAATGGGCACTCCTTGTATTCTAGTGTTTTTTTTTGCTTTTGTGAAATAAAATAAAAAAAAAAACAGAAAAAAACATGGATCTGCATTTTCCAATCACAAAAAGCAGGAGTGTAGCTAGGAATTCCAGACTTTTCAAAAAAATATATTTCTCTTGGCACCAAACTGTTTAATTTTATATTGGGGTTTTATACATTAAATACAGTACTGTGCACAAGACTTGAGCCACCCCTCATTTAGACATACTGTAGGACTAGTTGACTAGGCGTATGAAAACATTCCTTTGAATTTGGTCAGGTACAGGGAATGGATTAAAAATGAGAGCCAAAAAGTCCTTCAGGAAGCCTCAGGACTACATTACGACTGGTTCTTTGGAAATAAAATATAAACAACTATGTGGTGGCACAAGACTTTTACACAGCACTGCATTTCCAACTAAAAATGCCCGGCAGTTCCCTGAGAGTTTCCCGTTGTCAGTCCAGTAACAGACTAGACGTATGTAAATTTTTATAAAGAACTAGTCTTAAAATCAAGCAAGTTCAGTTTAGTTCTCAACTAATATACATTAATCATACAGACCTGGTTAGAAACTTTAACAATTTTACACAAAAGAAAGTTTACTATGAAAAGCTGAAAAATCAGCACAGAGGAGTAAATAAACCCAACTGAGCCAAAGTAGCAGACTGTGCCTTAAGTGAATGTAAATGTGATATCATTTAGACTATTTCAAGTATCATTATCCTCAGTATGATATTTTACAACTGTTTTGTATATTTTTATGTAATAGTGATGTAACCTTGTAGTTTTTGTACTGATTTTTACACTTACTATATATAATATACTGTATATATATGTTTTTCTTTTTTTTGCCATTTAGCAGGACACATTATTCATATCTTTATATTCATATCTTCATCTTTTTTGTGTGTGTGTCCAATTACATCACTGTTAATCTTGACTTAAAATAGCATTAATGGCCCAACAGGACCAATAGAGGAAAAGGAATAGAGCATAAATAATGAGAACCAGTAATGAATACCAGCACTAAAATTGTTACAACCATTGTTTTATTGTAGGTTATATCTGTTATGTTTTATCTGTTATCAGCCATAATAATAAAACCCAACACATTATACATTGTGTAGGTTTCCTTCCCTCAGGGCATGACTCCACAAGCCCCCTGGAGGTGTGCTTTGGTGTCTGGCACCAGGAAGTAGGCAGTGAGCTAACCTTTGGTCCCCACAGGCATGGGTGACCCCTGGGTGCCCATGATGTTGTCATCAGTTTACTGATGTATAATTGATAATCAGCATTATTCAATTAACCTGGCACTGGTGTTAATATTATGGCTGATTGATGTACATGTGTGTGTTGTGTAACAGTATATGGAACAATCAGCAGACATACATGTGTGTGTGTTTTTAGATGTGTAATAAAATGACCATTTTTAAAACCCGTTTTGGGCATGACATAATCTGCTTATAAATACTTTTTACAAATCTGAGATAGAAGTTAATCTGTCTTAATTATTACAGGTTATAGCCAGAGGTGGAAGGTAACTGAGTACATTTCTTTTGTTAGTGTACTTAAGTAAATATTGCACATATCTACTTTAACTCCACTACATTGTACAGCAAATATCTGTACTTTTACTTCTTTAACTACTTTAACTACATTTCCGCATGCAATTGTTTTACTATGAAAAAAGCCAGCGTGAGTTAAACATGCCGTGTACTTTTAATTCTTAAGTAAATTCGTAGGTGAGAACTTTTGTTCTTTTATTCAAGTAGACATGTACTGCAAATAGATGACTTTTACTTGAGTAATATTTTACCTGGGTTAGCTTTACATTTACTTAAATACTGCCTTTTTGTACTTTGCCCACCATTGGTTATAACATTCATTTTATCTTTAAGTTGTTATGTCACATGCTAAGACATGATTCACATGTCTGGTTTAAACTTACTGTACGGTTTACAGTCTGCAACATCATAACTATAACCAATCTCCTTAAGTATGATGTCAATCTACTTAAGGTCACATGACAGTCTGATCATTTTAATATTACTAAAGCTACAAAATCTAAATAGAAAATGAGACAATCACAGATAAATAAACAGGAACAAAAGGAGGCTTTGTCAGTATCCTGCAGCGTATCCTCCTTTTCGAGGGTCAGATTCAGCGTATAGACCGTTTTCCTTTTGCAGGATCGCCTGAACCACAGCACCCATTGAGGTCAACTTCTCAATCACATGATTTTTCTTAACAAGCCCATCCGTTACAGCCTGTACACGAAGACACAATTATGCACACTGAATATAGTGTTTACATATAAACAAGAAGGAAGGTCATTTATCAAGACAATATAAAATGTATCCATATTCTTTGTTTAATTGTCTTTAAAATTTACCTTGAATTCCTTTGCCATTAAATATTTTTAAACGTACTGTTTAATAGCATATTTGTTTACAAGATTTAATTGTAATTCTAAAATGTGCTATTCTTTTTTTTTTTTTGGGGGGGGGGGGGGGGGGGGGGGGTTCCAATTTTTTCCCTAATATT
>JAOVVA010030090.1:0-13685 GCA_028565275.1 Leiocassis micropogon
CCGGAGGGCAGAGGGAGTCTGGATCACTGGCAGCTCAGGAACGACATGTGTAGCTCGACAGAGAGAGGGGGAGAGAGGGAAGAGAAGGAACCGGAGAGAGAGCCCGTCCATTACAGGGTGGGCACACATACACCAGGAAACCCGGAGGACTCAGCGGAATCCCACCAAGCATGGGAAGAACATGTACACATACCCGAATCGAACCCTCGACCTTGCAGGCACGAGGCCACAGTGCTAACCACTACACCACCATGCTGCCATGTACTATTCACGGACACGTTTTGTACAGTAAATATGCTCAACTATTAAAGTTGGTGTCTATTTTAATAATAAAGGCTTCTATTCCATGTTGCATACTGTTACTGGGAAAAGTATTAACACAATAAATAAAGGGCGAGATTTGAATTTCTGAATGTCAGTTTTAATTAATTGTCCAGCCCTATCTGACAGCATCTTTATTACTACAGTGTTAATTACTGCGTACAAATCTTATTCTTCTCACTTACTCATTGTCTAGCACCAATCCATCGCAGGGCACGCACACATGCACTCACTCACACACTACAGGCAATTTGGGAACGCCAATTGGCCTAATCTGCCTGTCTTTGGACTGTGGGAGGAAACCAGAGTACCCAGAGGAAACCCACCAAGCATGGGGAGAACATGCAAACTCCATGCACACAGACACGTGCAGGTGAAGCTTCTTAGGTTGGAGGTGATATCTGATCAGCCATCCATGTGGCAGCAGCACAATGCAAAAATCATGTAGGTAAAGATCAAGAACATTCACATCAAACAGCACTCACTCACTCACTCATCATCTATACTACTTTATCCTGTATACAGGGTCACAGGGGCCTGGAGCCTATCCATCGCAGGCCGCACAAACAAACATACATACACACATTTGTTCACACACTATGGGCAATTTGGGAACGCCAATTGGCCTAATCTGTATATCTTTGGACAGTGGGAGGAAACAGTAGTACTCAGAAGAAACCTACCAAGCATGAACATGAGAACATGCAAACTCCATGCACAAAGAGGGAGGATTGAACCTGGCCGGGAATTGAACCTGGAGATTTTCCTCTGACCTCTCTTAATCAACTAGGCGTTTCCACCCACAGAACTGTGGCTAACCCCGGATTTAATCTGCAACATTCAGTGTAAACTCTAAAGATTGTTGCCTGTAAAAAACCCAAGAGATCAGCGGATTATGAAATACTCAAACCAGTTCAACTGGTACCAACGTTCCTGTCATGAGATCTTATGAACTTGACGTCATGCAGTGGATAATCTGGATTCAAAATGGTGTGCAAGTGCACTTTATGGTGTGTTTTGTTCTAGTCTATTTTAGTTATGTGTAGCCTCATGTAGATCTGAGTTGTTTTATATAGCACCTCGTCCCCAGGTCTATATGGTTGTATCATAAAAAACACTTAACAGGGAAAGCAACAGAGATCAAAGTCCCCCCATTTTTGTTTGATGTTAATGTTAAACTGAAGCTCTTGGCTATTATTCATATCATGGACTGGTTAGATAACTGTATAAATGAGTAGACGTTTCAATCGAAGTGGATGGTGCTTCATCATACACAATGCTTTGCTTGTTTGGCATTGCACATTTACAGTACTGCATTCATTCAGCTTTAAAAGAAATGCTTTATTTTAATCAGGGTCATGGTGGTGCCTGGGTACAAACTAAATAACTGCAGGACTGGTCTGGATTTGTCCAAAGTATGATTTAAATTAAAAATATGCTGAATTAAAATAAATACAGTAGTATCGACATTTCGGGTTATATTAAAATTTCTGTTGGTCTTATCACGCTTTCCGTTCAAAGCTACTCTCTCCCCGGTCACTACTGTGCAGGTGTGAACATGTTACATCAGTTCATATGAGAAAAAAATGGATGCCCCATATGTGGTCTGAGGGTACTCAGGGAAGAGCATAAACAGAAGTATTTGGATATCTGCAAACAAAAATTGGACAGACACTATAACGAAGGTGAAAGTTTCTTAAAGAGAGTAATCACGACTGGTGACAAGACATGGATTCTTCACTACGAGCCTGAGAGTAAACGGCAGAGTACAGAACGGAAACATCCCCAATCGCCTACTGAGAAAAAATTCAATAGTCAACCATCAGCTGGAAAATTCATCAATGCTTACAGTTTTCTCGGATTTTCAAGGGCCAGTTTTGTAACATTATCAGAAAAAAGGTTTAACAATCAACAGTGCTCGTTACAGTGAGATGCTCATTGAAGAGCTGAAGCCTAAACTTCGGATTAAACACAGAGGACTGCTATCCAAGGGTGTCGTGATTTTGCATGACCTTCCGCACACTTCTGCTCACATTGTCAACATTCTGCAAAATCTTTCTTTTGAGGTGTTAAAGCATCGTCCCTATAGTCCCCCTAAAAGCAGCCCTGCGAGGACGAAGATTGCTTTTGATAAACAAGAGAAGACCGAAGTGCATTCGTGGCTTGCAGCTCATCCTAAAACATTTGTTAATGTGGGAATATGAAAGCTTGGATTAGTCTTTTCTAAAGGTTAATTAAAATAAATTCTATAGCCAGAGTGCAAATAAATAATAATAATAATAATAATAATAATAATAATAATAATAATAAAAATAAAAAAATAAATAGCCAAGAGAAAGATTTATCTAAGCTTTATTTACACTCTGTTAGTATTTGATAAGTTAAATTTAACATATCGTTCACTCTTGTCTTGAGGTTTTACTACAGGTATTTCTAAATAATCATCCTAACTCACAAAGCCTTCTATATTCTGACCTGCATAAGTTCTGTTTCTACTCCGGTTGCATAGTTAAAATGGTGTTTTTCAGATTAAAAGTCAGTTCTAAGCATTTTGGTCAGACTAACTGAAGTTAGTGATGATTGCAAGCATCCTTACATCTTTTTCCAATTCATTACGTTAGAAATGCAAGCTTTTTGCACATCTGCTATACAGATGCTTATGATGCCTTCTGTGCTTTTCTGGAATCTTGCATGAGTTGAAATGATCAACTTGGTGTATGTAAACTTTTGACCCACTGGAATTATGATGTCAAATAAAACTGGAATACATCTCTTTTATTTGATGATTTTAAAATTCTTGACATGAATGAAGTAAATGCTTCAATTGCCTAGCTAAAAGAATGTATGGTAACATGAAATGTGAGAACTGACAATCATTTATTCAGGAACACTACCACATCCCCCATACAGCCTTGACCTCGCTTCAAGCCATTTGCACACTTTTGGACCATTAAAGGAGTTCCTGGGAGACCAGCCTATCAGATATGAAGCAACCCTCCTTCTCTAGATGGTATCCCATGTACTAGAAACCAAGAAACCCTGGGATAAGTATATTAGTGTAGCAGATAGGGGATTATAAAAACTGTGTTCTGTACAATCAAATGTCCCCCTCATGTTACAGTGTCTAACAGCACTTTAATAGAACAGAGACCAAGATAATAAACAGGGCTAAAAATGGTGTCCTGTCTATAATGTGGCAGAACACTGATATAATAATTTAAAACCAGTGATTGGGGTAAATTTGTGTCATTTTAATTAAAGAATACCTGGTGTGTCTAAAATCAGAGATTCAACTCTGATATATGAATTGAAATCAATAGGCAATATATTTGATAGATTTTTTTATTGACAGTAAGCACTGAATTTAAGAGCTTTGCTGGTTCAATATTAACAGTTTTTTAACTTCATATTCCAAGATTTGTTTTCCAGTAAGTATAATTTTAAACACTAAAGATTCAAGCATATACAGACACTGCCTTTCGCTGCAATCCTATCTTGCATGTTGTTCTTTATTTGCACAGCACACACAGACAGTGACTGCTTTGTAATCTGGACCCCATCAACCCTCATATCACTTCAATTTGAAGCAATGAAATCATATACAGCAAAACAGAAAGATGTGTTTAACACCGCTGAACCGTGACTGACATTATATTAACAAATCATCACAAAAAAGGGATGGGAATTAACAGAGAGTTTAAAATACATAGTAAAATAGTAAGGGGGTAACAGGAATAAATAAATAAAAAACATGGAGGCTATGTTCAAGTCAGCAGGAATTTTAAATTTTTTTTTAAATATAGGCCAAGCAGTCAGGAGTACCCCCTTATGAAATGCTTTTTGACTGTCCAGAGTAGTTAAAGCTAGGTGATTCAATAATCTAAATAACCTGAAACATTTTTCAGTCGTTGAAGATTTTACAGATAAGTTACATATGAGAATTTGTTCAAGCAGAGCACACGGATCATACCAGGCAATGTCCTGTCACATATTCAGCACCAACAACACAAACTAAAAAATTAACAAGGATGCTATATGCTCTCTCTCTCTCATATTATATAAAATACCACAGCCTACTATTTTTCACAGTTCGTTTTGCATGTCCGGAAAGCTGTACAAAAGCAATCGTGGTTTGAATTTGTTTGGACAAATGCCAATTTCATGTCTCCTGCTTATACACAGTAACCTAAAAATAGGATGTTTGAACATAGCCATGTTGCCTGAACTACTGACTACAAGGGCCACAAAATTATGACGCATCCAGTCAACTAAGTCACATTTTCTTTAGTGAGAAAATATTGAAGGGCTTCGGTGAGGGAACAGGTGAAATCAGATGCAGGCTTAAAGATGGTGCCCCCATCAAAGTCTCTCCATCATACGTATTGTTTTTTCTGTGCTTGAGAGGCTAGGCCTTTAGCCTTTTCTTTAGCAGCGAGTGCCGTCTCACGGGCCTTCTCTGTTGCGGTCTCTGCCAGCGTTCTCGTAGGGGTTTCACCTGCACATCGAGAAAGTGTAGCTTAGAGAATTATGACCCAAATAATTGGCACAACAACAATAACAACGGCTTCTTACCTTGCATTTTGGCCAAGACGTATTCAAATCCTTTCATGGTCTTTACTACACCGCTCTTAAATCGGGCAAGGCCAAATTCCTTAAAAAAAAAAAAAGAAGATAAAAAGCGGCTTTTCAGACAAGTAAATATGTTTACAGTTGCCAAGTAATGCAAGAGGTCAAATGCTGCAATTAAACTACACACTAAGCAGCTGTTCAACTGTCTACAACCCCACCCATAACAAATGGTTGGCTGTGCTATTTTCAGGTGCAGTTTGTAACTTCACAGTATAACCATGCCTTAAGCGTAATTCAGCACTAAATTTGGCTCACTGCTGGCTCTGTGTTATTTAAACCTCCGTGACTTTACGCCTGGTCACACGTGCAATCTAACCCACTGACCTGAATAGCTCTGGAAAAGCCGTAGAGGCTGGAGGAGATCCACGCCTCTCTCTTGATTTCTGTTAGGTTGCTGTTGTCAAGGCTGACTGTGTACACGCAGCGCTCCTCCACGGACTAATAAAAGACGAGCAGAAAACACATGGATAAATATTTCCACAGAAGCATTTGTGAAAAAAAGTGCCCAATACATTTCATCTAAACAGAACATAGTCTGTTGTTTTGACTATAATTATTCTATTATTAAGACAGATAATCTTAAACAAAGCAGCACACGCTATGGTCAAAAGTATGCAGAAACCCAACCATCACAATCATACACTTTATTGCCAAAAGTATTTGCTTGCTTTGTCTACTTTGAACAACAAAGGGCCATCCCCAAACTGTTCCCACAAAGTTGGGAGTATGAAATTGCCCAAAATGTCTTGGTATGATGAAGCATTAAAATTTCTTTTTACTGGAAGACATGGATGAGCGAGTTTGGTATGGAAGAACTTGACTGGCCCGCACAGAGTCCTGACCTTAACCCGATAGAACACCTTTGGGATAATTCACAGTGGAGACTGCGAGCCAGGCCTTCTCGTTCAACATCAGTGTCTGACTTAACAAAAGTGCTTCTAGAAGAATGGTCAAAAATTCCCATGAACACACTCCTAAATGTTGTGAAAAGCCTTCCCAGAAGAGTTGAAGCTGTTATATCCGCAAAGGGTGGGCCAACATTATATTAAGAATTAGATGTTACTCTGTGAAGGCAGGAGAGCAAATACTTTAGGCAATAACGTGCATGTTCTTGATGAACACCCCAATTTTGTTACTATAACAGCTTCCACTTTACAGCAAAGGCTTTGTTATATTTTGGATTGTAGTTTTGGAGATTTGTGCTCATTCAGCCACAAAAACAAAAGTCAAGCCAGGTACTAATGAGGAAGACTGGGGTACAGTTGTTTGTTCCAGTTCAATCCAAAGGGTGCACAGGACTCTGTGGAAGCCACATTAGCATGGTGGAACTGGTGTGTGCCCTCTTATTTCTAGTGGATGAAAAGATTAAAAGTACTACTTTGATTGCAACTTTGTGGCAACAGTTTGGGGAAGAACCACGATTGGGTGTGAGGTTGTGTCCACACACTTTTGCAAATAGAGGGCAAGTTGTTTGCACATTATTACTATGTGACCAAAGGGCCAAAGTACATCTGAAGTCAGCAATTCTATGCATTGACCCTGTTAGCTTGAAAACATTTTCATCTGCATGTGACTGCCTATAAAACTTTCAGTACTATTAAAAACATAAAACCAGAAAGAGCAAAACATCAGGTTTAGAAACATTAAAACGTAAACTATACAAACCCGCTAAATTTAACGAGCAAAGTTGAACATGCTTGGTGCAAATTTATGAACTCAATTTATAAATTGACATGAAACAGGAAATGAAAAATGTTATAATTGTCATCATAACTGTGCATCACTGACAACTGGGGACTCAAGAGAAGCATCTAATTGATGCAGTCTGCTCACCATGAGAGATGCATGGCTGATGTTCCAGGTGAAAGAGACCATGGTCCTTTTCTGGGGATCCACTACAGAATCCTCAATGATGTACGCCTTGCGAGCCATGTGACTGGGCAAAAACTTTTCTGCCCAACGTGGCGCTCGGCTGGTTTTGGTCAAGAGTCGTCGGGAAACAAGGCGATTATCAGGAGTCACCTCCCGAAAGATGATGTCCTCTGTCAACACATGATTACTACACAGAAAAAGGGGGGGGGGGGGGTACTTGTCAATATATTTATCACACAATATACACAATTATCTTGACTGAAGGAAATATCCAAACTCAAAATTTATATTGAGCTTTATATTTAACATGTACCCTTCAATGACAAACTTTTTCTAGGTGCTGAAATTCTAAGTTGATTTTTTTTTTTTTAGTTTCTTACATGTTTTCAATGCTGTTTGCATTTATGCTGATAGCACTGCCGTTGGGATTTAAACTTTACTCAGGGCTTCAGGCTGCAGTTGCATTTAGCCGCATTTTGAGACCGTTTTTTGAGACAGTCTGACTTGTAGATCATGTTATACACCAGGAGGGAGTGAAAACTGGTTTAGAACTTTTTGAGCCAAAAGGAGTCTGATTAGAGTGGCAAGCTCATAGAAGTGTCTTCATAAAACGCAGGCTGGGGACAATACTGCAGGACATTATCTATCTGTGTCCGGTCCATAAGTGCTCTAGCTCTCCCCTTTAGTCGCAATAAACTCGCCTAATCGTTTCATATTTCAGAAGAAAAGACTGCTCTCCTGCGCTGCTCCAGTCCCTAATATCCCCAGACAATTCAGATGAGCAGTAGAGAGAGTAGTTTACAACCTTAACAGTTTGAGCCACCCCTGCACCACAACTTATGGGACGAACAAAATTTATCGACTCAACCCCAAACTTTATATGACGCAGAAACTGTAAAGTGACTTTCCAGACCATCATCATCTGACCTTAACATCCTAACCCTATTAAACTCCAACATAACTGAATTATTAATGTTCTTGTGTGACATCAGTGCAGCACACAGCCCATGATGTCTCACAGTTAAACAAAAACAGCCCCTGAATCTAAACTAAACAAATCGTTCATTAAAAATATATTTAAGTGTGTCAGGGTGGACTTTTCCCTTTATGCACTGATCTGTTGAATCAGGTCTAGGTTAGGTGTAAAAACTCAAGAGCAATGCTCCTCTGCTTCTGAACTTTCTTTAATATGTTGTCATTTAATTAAATGAAATTTAATAAAAAGCATTGTTTCTTTTACCTGTAAGGATTTGGGTATCTTTGCCAGAAGGCTTGAGAAACTTGGTCCCATGTGCCTTTAAGAAAGCCTGCACAGCTGAAATACTTCACCATTGTTCCCAGTAAAGTGGCTTTGGTTTAAAAAAAAAAAAAAGAAAAAAAAGAGGAAGCTATAATGAGAAAGATGATTTCGAAATGAAGTCTTATAGTGGCTGTTGGTTCAATAGCACAACATCTACAACTTAATGAATTAACCAGATGGCCTTCAAAAAGTAAAAAAAAAACAAAAAACATTGGAGTAAAAAATAAATAAATATATATATATATATATATATATATATAATAGCTGCTAGATTAAGATAAGTCCGTAGTCTTTTTACGGCACTGAGTATAACGTTAGCTAGCTAATAGTGCTAGCTTCTTCGCCGACATTTGGGAATAGAAAACGAATTTTATTTTCTTATTTAACAAATATCTTGTAGTCAAATAAACCATAGCTAGAAATTAAACCAAAAAAAAACACACAACAGCTAGCTAAAGCTAATCTTCATATCCCTCGCGTGCACTGAAAGCTCTGCTAACAATGCTAACTCATGACTACATCAGGTTTGAATGAATTTTTATTTATATATTATGTATTTTTTTTACCATGAGCCCTGAAATTAACCCCTATACCGAATCAACAGAAGGACTGGTAAATATATATTTTACCTAAATAAAAGAAGCAGTTTATCCTGAGCTCTCCGCCATCTCCTCTCCCCCTGTATTTCGGGAGGTAGTAGAACAGCACGAGAACACGAGACGTGCTTCACGTCAGGAAGGTCATGGACAACCATACATCCGGGGACCTGTCCTCCATGTGCACTTGTACCCTACGTAGGGCGTCTAGCTAGCTAGTGGGGAGCTCCTCAGGGCTGTGCGTGTTTCCGTGTCGAAATAGTGTGTATAGAAATATTTACACGCGTCTAACTTGTACTTTAAATTACTCATAAACTCACAGTGTTAGGTTGTAATTTTTTTTTTTTTTTACCTTAAACCTTATTTCTTTTGTCAGCTCAGCTCAAATTACTCAACTATTTTCCTTGCTCAAACTGTCTTTCACACGTCCTCAGATTGTATTTTAATGGCCCCACTCTCTCTTTCTTTTTGTACCTAAATAGTTGTTTTGCCTACTCCAAAGGACTTTGTCCAAACCTAGGACCTCAACATGTACAGTGCTTTGCAAAAATATTTATATATCAATATTTATATCCCTTGAACTTTTCCATATTTTGCCACTTTACAACCACAAACATAAATTGATTTTATTGGGATTTTATGTGATTGATTAACACATTGTAGCACAATATTGTGAAGTAAAGTACACTCACTCACTCACTCATCTTCTATACCGCATTATCCTGTATTCAGGATAGTAGAAGTAAAGTACAGTATATGGAAAATGTTAAATGCTGTTTCCTTTTTACAAATAAAAATCTGAAATGTATGGCATGCATTTGTATTCAGCCCCCTTTACTCTGATACCCCTAAATAGAACTCAGTGGAACCAATTTCCTTTAGAAGTCACCTAAAATAGAGTGCACCTGTGTGTAATTTACAAATGTGTATAAAAACAGATGTCCTGTGAAGGCCTCAGAGGTTTGTTAGAGAACATTATTAAACAAACAGCATTATGGATCCCAAGGAACACACCAGACAGTTCAGGAATAAAGTTGTGGAGAAGTTTGAAGCAGGGTTAGGTTCTAAAAAAATATCCCAAGCTTTGAACAACTCATGGAGCACTGTACAATCCATCATCCGAAAATGGAAAGATTATGGGATAACGGCTACCTTCCAAGAAATGGCCATCCACCTAAACTGACGGGCCAGGCAAGGAGAGCAATTAACAAGAGAATCAGCCAAGAGGCCCAAGGTAACTCTGGAGGAGCTGCAGAGATCCAGTTTGGGAGAATCTTTCCACAGGACAACTTTTAGTCGTGCACTTAATAAAATGTGGCCTTTATGGAAGAGTGGCAAGAAGAATGCCACTGTTGAAAAAAAGTCAGAAGAAGTTCCGTTTGCAGGTTGTGCTATACTGTTTGTGGTGAAAATGAAAAACTACACTGTGCATGTTGGTAAGGGCATCATGTTGTGAGGATGCTTTTCTTCAGCAGGGACAGGGAATCTGGTCAGAGTTGATGGGATGAAAGATGTAGCCAAATACAGGGCAATCTTAGAAGAGTCTGCAGAAATAGAATGGGCAAAAGATTTACCCCCTAGATATGCAAAGCTGGTAGAGACATACCTCAAAAGGCTTGCAGCTGTAATTGTAGTAGTTAAATTATTGTGTCAGGGTGGCTGAATACAAATGTGTGCCACACTTTTCAGATATTTATTGTTCATTTTGAAAACCATTTATCATTTTCCTTCCACTTCACAATTATGTGCTTTGTGTTGGTAAATCACATAAAATCCCAATAAAATACATTTTTGTTTATGATGGTAATGTGACAAAATGTGAAATAGTTCGAGGGGTATGAATACTTTTGCAAGGCACTATAGGCATGCCAGGCTGATCTTAAAGGTATACAAAGAGGAACAAAACAGTTTTATTTTACTGCTTACTCGCTCACCCATTGTCTATATTTTAACCTGTATATAGGGTCATGAAGGGCCTGGAGTCTGGAGCTCTGGTGAGCTGAAAAACTTTCTGCCTTGATGGTATCCAAACACTAGTGAAATGCTGGGGATTATATAGAAAAATAAATGTAGTTTTTACTCTCATAATTATCTTTGATTATTTTTTGCAATCTAAAGTCCTAATTTATAGGTCACTGTGTGGCACAACAAACTAAAATGTTCCTCTGAAACTGAGGTACAGGGACTGGACTGTATGATGTAGGACACAGTCTAATACATTTTTGTAAGCGTTCTCTCATACACTTTGCTTCCAGTTTATTAGGAACTCCAGTTCGTATATGCGGTGTACCGATCATCAGCAGCACACTGCATAAAATCATGCAGGTACAGGGCAAGAGCTTCAGAAAATTGTTGGGTAACTGTTGGTAAATTATGAGCTGGTTTAAGTATTTCAAATGTATTTTCAGAATTTGCTGATGTGCTGGCATTGTCACACACAGCACAGAGTCTCTAGAGTTTAAACAGAATGGTGCAAAAAAAAAAAAAAAAGAAAAACTTGCCTTGTTCCTAATTGTTAATGGACTATGACTCTGTAATAGTACATATGTTTTATCTTATTAAAAGATTTGATACATGGGGCTAGACACCTTAAGCTCTGATTATTCTGCACAATGTGGTGGCTAATTCACCATAGTGTAGTATAGTTCCCTCAAAACACCTCTCGTATGTATTCAAATTGTATTTTTGATCGCCCAAACTCTCTATTGTCAGCTCAGCTTAAATTGTATTTTTTTTCTTGCTTAAACTGTTTCTCGCCTGTGCTCAAATTGTATTTTAATTGCTCACACTCTGTCATGCACTTCAATATTTGTTTTGTTCAGTCAATGTGGCTCTCGCATGCTCAGATTGTATTTTGGCTAGCTACAACGTCCTCTTGTGAGATCAAATTGTATTTTTGCTCTGCCAAATTGTCTCTTGCATACCCAAATTGCTTTTTTGCTCACTTGAAATACCTCTTATTTATAATTAAATTGCAGAAAACATTGCTCGTCTGAAAATTTGTTTAATAAATGTTTTTATATTGGAAATATGTTAAATAATCAAAATATATTAAAAGCAGCAAGATGGCAAAATGGCATAGTGGTTAGAACAGTGGCCTCGCACCTTCAGGGTTGGGATTAAATTCCGTAAATTCAGTTGGGATTAAAGTCTGTACATGTGGGTTCTCCCTGTGCTTGATGGGTTTTTGTCTAGGTGAGTGTATGTGTATGTGTGCCCTCTGATGGATTGGCTTCAGGCTTCCCACAACCCTGTACAGGATAAGTGGTATAGAGAGAGTGTGAGTAAAAGCACCTATTGGAGAACTGCTGATCTCAACTAGTTGGATGGTGCAAGGAGAACTGAAAGGACCTCCCAAAACCCACCAACACACCTTCCATTCGGAAAGTAGAGCTAAAGATCAGAGGAGGACGTGTAAGGCAGATGGAGGAGGCAGGATACTGAAAAAATGGTCCTGGGGCCATTTTAGTCGATCATCAGATTCAGGAGTAACAATGCAAATTCCATCCTGACAGAGAAAGAATAGACCAACTGTTTACCCTCAAAAGGACCTAACCATTCTACATTTGTTTTGTGGACCTGAAAAGGGCATATGAATGTACTCCTTGTCGAGTCCTGTGGAGGGTGCCATTTGATCCCGGTGTAGCTGAAATGAGAATCTGGTCTTCATCACTAGGCTAGACCTGTCCCTGATGTGTATTATACTTAGGGCTACCCTTTACAACTGATTCAATTTTTATGTACAGAATTTTTAGGCGCAGCTAGGGGGCAAAAAGGGGGTTTTAATTACTTTATATGACCTCAGGACTGCATCTTTCTCTTCTACAGGTGACGTGATCCTGTTAGCTTCTTTAAGCACTGACCTCCAGCATGTTCTGGGATACCTTTTAGCTGGGATGAGAGTCACCACCTCCCAAGCTGAGTCCATGGTTCTTTGCCAGAAAGGAATGGGTTGTCCCCTTCAGGATACTGCCTGAAGCAGAGGAGTTTATGTTTCTCAAAATCTTGTTCACAAGAGAGTGCGATAGAGTGGATCCAGAGATTGATAGGTGGATTAGTGAAGCATCAGCAGCTACGCATTGTACCGAAAAAGCTGAGCCGAAAACCTATGAAATCGAGTTTTGGGTAATGATCGAAAGAGTGAGGATACAAGCAGTGGAAATAGATTTCCTTTGCAGTGTGGCTGGGCTAAGCTTTAGAGAGGTCTGACCATCTCTGCTTGTCCCCATGCTTGCTGCCCCATGACCCTGCCCTGGATGAGCAGAAGAAAATGAATGGATGGAATTCCTATAAGCAAAAGTAGTTAAGGTGTTGGACTTCAAACCATAGCACTACCAAGTTGCCACTGTTGGGCCCTTGAGCAAGGCCCTTAGCCCTCAACTGCTCAGGTGTATAACAATACACTACAATTAAACGATACAATTGTAAGTTGCTTTGGATAAGGACACCAAATGCCATAAATGTAAAGGCAGCATTCCAGATGTAAAGCAGGCAGTCAGATCATGACTGTGGTGTACTGAATAAACTTTCTACCTTGATTGTATCCAGGTACTGGTGATAAGTGCATTATAGAGAAATACTGTAAATGTAGTTTTTACTCGCATAATTTTGTTTTGTTATTCTGTGTAATCAAAAGTCCTAATTCATAGGTAATTATGTGGCTTAATAAACAAAAAAAACTTCCTCTGAACTTAGTCAGGTACAGGGACTGAAAACGAGAGCTAAAAAAGTGCCTCAGGAAGCCTGGAGAACTATTCCTTAAGATTACATACAAGAACGTCTGGATTTTACAAGCAACAACTGCTTCTTATTACTTTTGTATAATATTTTTCTGTTTTGTTATAATAGAAAAATATTTCTATTATGTATCTCTGGCCACGGCCACAACAGATTATGGCATCGTGTGAATGTCTGATTAGGTGAATCTTGCTTTCCTACTGAAACACCTGAGGTTTTGAGCTTGCCTC
>JAOVVA010030210.1:0-15661 GCA_028565275.1 Leiocassis micropogon
TTGGGTGGCTGCTGTGTAGGATGACCTTTCTCTCACTCTCACACACTCTCTTTTACCGAGAGACTCACCATCACACAAAAGTGTCTCTATTCGGTAAACTGGTGAGTGAGAGAGAGTGTTTATTATTATTTTTTTTTATTTTATTGCCTAATCATGGTGATTAATTTAATAATACAAGAAGCCAAATCTTTGTACTGTTGGCTTATACCTGTAATTTTTGGTGCTTCCAATATAAACAGACCGATTTCCCCTACACCATTCATATAGAATTGAACAGATGTTTCGTATGTCATTACTCATACCATTACTATTTCACAACTGTGTGTAACACGGATCCCCACCAGCTGAGGTAGTGGTCCCCAGAGTTTTAAAGCAACCACTGTCATGACTTCCTGAGTCATCAGTATATAAATACTGTGAAACACTGATGAACATTTGACATTATGACTGTGTAAGGCCCACAAACTTTGCTCTTGTTTAACATCCATGTTACAGTTCCTATATTTGATTTCTTGTGAACTAAGGAACTCAACAAACTACTACTGACATACTGAAGAAGGCAAGAGTCTAGTATGCCATGCTAAGGATTTGTTATATTGATTTCTTGCAATACATGCAACTGGAATCGCTTTTTTCATGAACTTGCTTATTTCCTAGAGAATAGTGAACTTTGAAGCTAAAAGGGCCTTCATTTATGTGGGTGAAGGCAGCTTCAAATTTTTTTAAAAGCAGCATCATTGGGCAGAGGGCCAATGTTACAATATCATGTCAAAGGGGTGTGAATATTACAATTTGTGCTGTCATCCCAAACAATGGTGTTATATTCCCAATATACCCACATGCCAAATAGCAATGGGGCCGGATACTTAACAAAGCACCTCATCATACAGTATTTCTGCATGTTCTCTACCAAAAAAGTCCCATCCGGCTATCAATTCCTGAAAGACACACATGAAGCTCCCACAAATATAAAGCTTATACTCATATATTTTAATTTGGGACAATGTTGCCTTCCACTGCTCTTGCTCATTGAATGAATGCTTTGCAGCACACCCTGGATGCCCATTAAAAATGTAATATATGGACATTTACAGTCAGGTCCATAAATTCTGCAACAAATATATGTTTTTGGCATTTAGCCTCTGTACCCCACAACACTGAATTTGAATGGCAACACTCAAGTCAAGACTTGGAGCTTTGGCTTTTTGCAAAAGTGTAGCATTAACCTTTCAGGAATTATAGCCATTTTCATACACGCACCCCATTTGTACTGCTTTTGTGGCCAAATCCCTCCTCCACTCAATTAAATTTTATTTGTATAGCACTTTTAACAATTGTCATTGATGCAAAGCAGTTTTACGCAGTCAAAAGAAATTATGGAAGTTTGTATGAAATGTGTATGAATCAAAATGATAGATAGTTCCAAATAAGCAAATCGAGGGCGACAGTGTCGAGGAAAAACTCCCTGAGATGGCAATAGGAAGATATATTGAGAGGAACCAAACTCAACAGGGAACCCATTCTCATTTGGATGACTACGGATAGCAGGGATTGATCTGCAGTCATACTGTGGGGCAAGAGGCTGAAAGCTAATTATAACAGTTGATGTCTTTAAGCTATGATGTCCAGTTCGTTATTAGGCACTCAGGTAGACTGTAGGAAACTCCAGTCCTAAACTATTGAACCACCGCAGTCACAAGTCCTCAGAGAACAGGTCTGAGGCCAGCACTGTCTTCATGGTAAAGTGGAACCATCCCCAGTCACCACACACATCCCAAGCAGACCAAACAGGGCATCCATATGAGAAGATCTCCAACCAGGGCGAGTAAGACAGGTCCAGAGAGCAGAGGGGGTCTGATCACTGAAGTTAATTAACATCCAGTCTCTTATGTCCTTCATTATCTGGTTTTGCTGAGACGTATAACTGTTTGTCATCAGCTTAACAATGGAAACTAATACCTTGCTTACAAATTAAGTTGCCTAGAGGAAGCACATAAAAAGAAAAAAGCAGTGGGCCTAAAACTGAACTCTGTGGAACACCAAACTCCACTTGAGAACATGCAAAATAGTCATTATTTAAATCTACAAACTGATAACAATCAGTCAAATAGGATCTGAGTCAGGGCAGTTTCCTTAATTCCTACTACATTTTCCAATCTGTAAAGGAGAATACTTATTATCAAAGGTATAACGGAATGATCACTGGTGTCAAAAGCTGCACTGAGGTTGAGTAACACAAGCATAGTGATGTGACCCTGATCAGAGGCCAACAGGAGGTAATTTATTAATTTAACAAGTGCTGCCTCTGTGCTGTGATGAGGCCTAAATCTTGACTGATACAGTTTGTGTGTGCTATTTCTATGTAGATATGAACATAGCTGCTGTGCTACTATCTTTTCCAGAATCTTTGCAGAAGAGATGAGCGAAATTAGATCATTCTGCTCAAGGGCAGCAAATTCATCTAGATTCTGATCTGATATGGTTAGTTTATCATCTGCATCAATTAAAATTGTCTGGATTTAAAGCCTGAATTTTTTTGTCTAATATTTACGATTTTGTTATTGAAAAGGTTTATGAAGTCCTCACTACTGTATGTTGTTGTGGAGATTTTTGCAGTGGTCTTATTCCTAGTTAATTTTGCTATGGTATTAAATAAGAATCTAGAATTATTTTTGTTAGTTTCTATATGAGGAGGAGGATGCGAGTTTCCTTTTAACTGGAGCTACATTATCAAAGGTATAACGGAATGTTGACTCTAAATATTCAGTCGCCTGACCGAGTTCTATGGCGTCAGATGCCAATCAAATCAAAGTTGATAATTCTGGGAGATTACTGATAAAGCTCTGTGTGGTAGTTGATGTGAATGTACGTTTAATGCGGTAGCGCGGCGCTGTGCGTACATTATTAATATGACACACTTTAATTGAGACAAGACAGTGATCTGAGATAACTTAAGACTGTGGAATTGTGATTATATTCCTTATACTTAAACCGAAGGATAATATTAAATCTAAATTATGACCTGCTTAGCACTGTCGCCTTGCACCTCTAGGGTATGGATTAGATTCCCGGCCAGGCTCGATTCCTGGCTCTGTGTGCATGGAGTTTGCATGTTCTCCACGTGCTTGGTGGGTTTCCTCTGCATACTCTGGTTTCCTCCCACAGTCCAAAGACATTATTACGGTAATTGGCATTCCCAAATTGTGTGTGCCCTGCGATGGATTGGTACTATGTCCAGGGTGTACCCTGCCTTGTGCCCTAAGACTCCTGGGATAGGCTCCAGGCCCACCGCAACCATGAATACAGGATAAAGCGGTATAGACGATGAATAAGTGAAGAGTGTGACCTGCTTTATGAGTGGGTCCTACTACACACTGATTTACTCCTATTGAGTCCAGTATGAAAAAAATACTGTTATCAGAGGGGCTTCTGGATTCTCAAAAGGAATATTAAAATCTCAAGCAATTAATGCTTTGTCTATAGAAATGACTGTGGAGAAATTCAGTGTATGGCCCTGGGGGTCTGTCAATGATAATTAGATTATTAGATAAATACTTTACTATTATTACTAATTACTATTATTTGGTAAATATTCTCCCTTACTGGGAATGGCTTGTTACTACTTTTTAAGGGAATCTGACCATGGTTGTCCCAAGTTTTTCCCTAGGTTTTTCATTTTCGGCCTGTAATTTTATGGGATTTGTATTATGGACACACACTGAAAAAATGCTTTTGGATCACTTCGGGAAAACTGCCTTCCTGCTGTCAATTTCTGAAAGACACACATGAAACTCCCACAAATATAAAGCTTCCTCTCTCAGACAATCCACGAACGAGAGCTCTAGCACCTAAGAGTCTCTGATATAAGTAGAAATAACACAGGAATGCCATTGGCTTTAAAGTTAATTAAGAACTATCACTTGCTGTCTGCTCGTTATTAGCATGGTTGTGATATTGTCATAGACACAAGGGCTCAGCCCAAGTGCCAAAGGCATCACAGCCATGCTGATATCCAGCACAACAGCATGACCTTGAGCGTGATATTGGTTTGATGCAAAAGTTCTTCAAACACCATTAATTATCTTGGGGGAGTAGTCCAATATCATTACTCAGTTGGAACTATATGCAGTATAAATCTTGCGACATTCTCTGTGCCTGTGTAAGGGGAAGGACAGCTGCAGGGAGTGGCCCAATCCATGTTTCCTCAAATCACACACACACACACAGTTAATTTATGGTTTTAATTTTAATTTTTAATTAGCAAGTTACCTAATTAGGTGGCTTAGCTAGATTTGTTAATGTAGGTTGTTAATTTTTATTATATGTAACAGCTTGATCCTGGAGGATGTTGTTTCATTTCAATGTGACTGTGCTGTGTATGACTAAGATCACAATAAAAGCCTACTTGACCTGAACTGACTTCACACACACACACACACACACACACACACACACTGGTATCACAAGTAGTATTTAGGCACATATCTTTATAAGATGAGTAGAATAGAAATGAGCCTACTGTACAATTTCCTCAGGAATTGTCTTTCGCTAGTTTCTGCATATTTTACTTAGAAAAAAGCCAGACTGTATTTTGAACAAAGTTTTATAGAACAGTTCTCCAGGGACTTTTTGACGCTCATTTTCTGTCCAGTCCCTGCACCTGACCAGTTTCAGGGGAATGTTTTCGGTATGTTAAACCACACAGTGACCTATGAATCATTGAAGCATGAAACCATTTAACTTAAGGCATGATTCAGTGAGAAACAGGTAGAGATGATAACAGATTATCAGTCTTGTGATTAGTATACTGTTGATACTGAAATGAGGTTGTGGCTGAGGTTGTTACATAAGCAACCAACTGGTAAATTGTATCTTTGTTTCCATTTGTTTCATATAAAGTCATGTTTAAAACCCTCTTTTAATGCTTTTTTGTGTAAAAACATCATGAAAATCATCTCATCATTGCAGGTCTTAGTATTAGACAAGTACAACCTCAGACAAAAAAAAATCACCATGCAAATGTTTATTTAACATGTAATATTTAAAAAATTAACAAAAAAAGAAAAAACAAGCAAGCAATGATAAGTACCTGTTTACTGCTTCCATGTGATTTTGGAGGCAGCCAGGCACTGCTAACGATCAGCCCTTGATGAATTAATCATCAGCTGGTGGACAGGAAAATAAATGGAGTAGGAGTCTTGTAAAGGAGTTTGTAAGGAATGTTCTGGAGGTGAAAAGAGTATCAGACAGATTGATGAGTCTGAAGCTGGAAATTGATGGTGTGATGTGCTATGTTCTTAGTGGTTATGCCCCACAGGTAGTATGTGAGTTAGAAGAGAAGCAGAAATTCTGGAGTGAGTTAGATGAAGTGATGCAGAGCATCTCCAGGGGTGAGAGAGTGGCGATTGGTGAAGATTTTAATGAAGATCTTGGGGAAGGGAACAGAAATGATGAGAATGTGATGGGCAGGTTTGGTTCTCAGGACAGGAACTTAAAAGGACAGATGGTGGTGGACTTTGCAAAGAGGAAGGAAATGGCAGTAGTGAATACTTCCTTCCAGAAGAGGCAGGAACATAGGGTGACATATAAGAGCGGTGGCAGGAGCACTCAGGTGGACTACATCTTGTGTCGACATTGTAATCTAAAGGAGATCAGCGACTGCAAAATATTGTTAGGGGAGAGTGTAGCCAGACAACATAGGATGGTGGTGTTAAAAATAACCCTGGTGGTGAGGAAGGTGAAGAGGACAAAGGCAGAGCAGAGGACAAAGTTTGGAAGTTAAAATAGGAAGAATGTTGTGCTGTTTTCAGGGAGGTGTTGAGACAGGCTCTGGGTTGTAAGGAGGAGCTAAGGTGCTCAGGGAGACAGCTAGAAGGGTAATTGGTGTATCATCAGGAAAGGGAAAAGTGTACAAGGAGACATGGTGGTGGAACGAGGAAGTCCAGGAGTGTTAACAGAGAAAGAGGCTAGCTAAGAAAAATTGGAACACTGAGAGGACTGAAGAAAGTAGACAGGAGTACAGGGAGATGCAGTGTAAGGTGAGGGTAGAGGTGGCAAAGGCCAAACAAAGAGCATGTAAGGACCTGTATGCTAGGTTGGACAGTAAGGAGGGATAGGTGGATCTGTACAGGTTGGCAAAGAGATAGAGATGGGAACAATGTTCAGGATGTTAGAGGAATTAAAGATAGGGACGGAAATGTACTGACAGGTGCCAGGAGGATGATGGGAACATGGAATGAGCACTTTCAAGAGTTGCTGAATGTGGAAAATAAATGAGAACAAAAAGTAGAAGAGGTGACTGTTGTGGAACAGGAAGTAGCAAAAATCAGTAAGAGTGAAGTGAGGAGGGTGTTAAAAAGGATGAAGAGTGGAAAGGCAGTTGGTCCTGATGACATACCTGTGGAAGTATGGAAGTGGAGACGTTGCAGTAGAGTTTCTGACTAGTTTGTTTAACAAGGTTTTGGAAAGTGAGAGGATCCCAGAGGAATGGAGAAGTGTATTAATGCCGATCTTTAAGAACGAGGGGGGTGTGCAGAGCTGTGGCAGCTACAGAGGAATAAAGCTGATAAGCCATTTAATTAGGCTTTGGGAAAGAGTAGTGGAAGCTAGGTTAATGGCAGAGGGGAGCATTTGTGAGCAGCGATATGGTTTCATGCCTAGAAAACAACAGATGCAGTATTTGCTTTGAGGATGCTGATGGAGAAGTATCGAGAAGGTAATAGGGAGTTGCATTGTGTCTTTGTAGATTTAGAGAAAGCGTGGCAGAGAAGTATGTTAGAGTGGTGCAGGACATGTATGAGAGCTGAGAGTAGACATGTATGAGAGTTTGCAGATGACATTGTGCTTTGTAGCAAGAGCAGGGAACAGGTGGAGGAAAATCTATAGAGGTGGAGGTACACCCTGTGAAGCAGAGGAATAAAGGATAGCCATAGCAAGAATACATGAATGAGAGGAATCTACGTGGAAAGGTAAGGCTACAGGAAGTAGAGGTAAAAAAGGTGCAAGACTTTAATGACTTAGGGTCAACGGTCTAGAGCAACGAAGAGTCTGGAAAAGAGGTAAAGAGGTGTGTACAGGCAGGTTGGAACAGGTGGAGAAAAGTGTCAGGTGTGTTGTGTGATAAAAGAATATCAGCGAGAATGAAAGAAAGGTGTACAAGACAGTGATGCTCTACGGCTTAGAGACACCGGCACTGAAGAAAAGACAGGAGGCAGAGTTTGAGGTAGCAGAGATGAAGATGTTGAGGTCTCTCTGGGAGTGACAAGGATAGATAGGATCAAGAATGAGTTCATCAGAGGGACATCTCATGTTAGATGTTTTGGAGATGAAGTCAGAGAGGCCAGATTGAGGTGGTTTGGACATGTTCAGAGGAGAGATTGTGAGCATATTGGTAGAAGGATGCTGATGTTGGAACTGCCAGGCAGGAGGTCTCAAGGAAGACCAAAGAGGAGATTTATGGGATGCATGGAGAGAAGACATGAAGTTAGTTGGGGTGATAGAAGAGGATGCAGAGAACAGGGTTAGATGGAGGCAGATGATTCGCTGTGGCGACCCCTGAAAGAGAACAGCCGAAAGACAAAGAAGAAGTGGATGGTTCCATTGGCTTTAAAGAAGAGGAAAAGACAGCAGCTGATAATGCTGCTGCTGCCTATAAAAAACCTCATGAATTATGGAATGATCTAAATGGTGGTGACTATTTAACTTAACAGATTATGAATGTAAACTTCAAAAATGTTAAAAAATTATTTTTATTGGCATACCTAATCTAGATTACAAAAGTTGATAAAGTGCTAGCATCTGTGCTCCTTACCAGTGCCTTACTAGCAACTTTATTTACTGTCACAGATAAAAAAAAAAAAAAGGTTATTTTCTTGCCACTTACCTCAAGTGAAAACTTGACCACTGACCACTGATGTTGTGATGTTGTGTCCTCCCATCTCATTGGTTGCAAGCGCAGAGAGTAGTATAGAACTGCTTGTTTTTTGGTGACCGTGAAATAGTGAAATTCAGGCCATCTGCTTTTTTAGATAAACTCACTAGAGCACGGAGAAGAGACTGCACAGTGGCATACTGTAGAAACCCCACCACCAACTAACAGTTTGTGTAATTGCAGCACAACACAAACACACCAGCACACATGTATAAACACTTAACATGCTGTAAGCTCTGTGTAGACTTGACATAGAAGCATAGATCAGCCTGCCCAAACAGATATGCGTGGTAGCTGCTTCCTGTTGTGGTCCGACCCAAAGTCTATCTACCTGAGGTGTTTGATGAGCTGGGAAACTAAACCACATATACGGTATCGATAGTTGCATTTCGTTGTAGATTGACTTGATTTATTGAAACCCAGTTTGTGATGTTCGTTTGGAAATATTTGCTTCTCTTTCATGTTTGGAATGTTTCGCGAGAGTTTGAGAATTTTACAAAATAAAATGTGTCAATATGGTAAGCGACTTTTAGGTTAATGAAGAGTTTTGTGAACTTTTTGAAAAAAAAAACTTTTTACAAACATTTGTAATTATTATTTAGGAAATAAACATACTGTATTACTGTTATAGTCAGCAAAATCAGCGTGTAATAAACAGAATGGTGTTGCTTATGCATTGTTTAAGTTGGTTGTTTTTTTAATCCAAAGACCAACTAAAACAAAATACTTTGAAATATTTAAGGTTTTCTTGGTGTTCCATCTGGTATGGCAGCTCGACCTCATCTTCCTATCAGTAGCTCAATGATTTAACCAAGGAGCCAGCACATGACAAAATAATTTCTAAAATCAGTAAAATATCATTCTGTATCATCTGGTAAGCCAGATCTCTGTGGTATCAAATTTTAAATTCTATATGTGTCTTTGTATTGCCCATTGTGTAAACCATTCAGAGAGTTTGTGTTGTTGTGTCAAGTGCAAATGGCTTCTCTACCATGTTTCATGTTGTGCATACTTTCACACAGACACTTCTGAAAGTTCTTAAAAGGGCAAACTTCCTAAAAGTCTTGTGAGAACGCATGAACTATAAGCAAGGTAAAGAAAACAGATTCGTGGATAAATAAGTGAATAATACAATAATGGCATTGTGGAAATGCTTAAAATTTATTTACATTTTAAACAATAACTTCAATAATGTTCAATAAAGACATTGCATTTGATATAATTTCTGATGCAGTCCATGTAGAATTAGTTTGAAAATAAAATTGAGCAAAAAATAAAAAACAACTGAGCTGTGCATAACTAACCTTAAAATATAGTAAACCAATTTAAAGTACCACACAGAAAAAAAGAGAAACCAAATAAAAGCACTGACATACTTTTAGAAAAATCAAAAGCGCTGCACCAGTAATGTTCTGCTTTACTGAGCAAACCTGCAACATTTTGATTTCCTCTGATAAGCCCCTTGTTTCCAGCACCATTCTGTGGCTAGGCGATCTTTGTAGTGGATATCTCTGATGAGCGTGAATACATAGAGCTCCTCCTCTCTGAGAACTCACTGACGATGATTGTGCAGCGACCAAAGCAAACAGGAAACCACTCTTTCAGAGATTTGAGGACCAAATTCCTGAATTTCTGCCCCACAAAGGCATAGATTATGGGGTTCAGACAGCAGTGACTGAACGCTATGGTTTCCACCCATTGCATAGCCATGCTCAGATCCTTTTCCCACTCACAGCTTTGCATGTAACCCAAGTGATGCAGGAACTTCAGGAAGATGACGATGTTGTAGGGTGTCCAGAAGAGGAAGAAAACAATAATCAAGACCAGGATGAGCCTAACAGCTTTGTGTTTCTTCTGAGACTTCATGACCATTAAGATGGGAATGATACGTGAGTAGCAGAATATCATTACTGAGAGAGGAATAACTAAGCCAAGGATGTTCAGCTTAATGTATGAGAAAGGCAACCAAGCTGTTCCTTGTGGATATTCCACCTTGCAATGTGATACATTCAATTCATGCTTCACATGGGAGAAAATGATGTTTGGTAGAGAGGCTCCCAAGCTAAGTGCCCACATAAACAAACCCAGTGCTATTCCAGCCTTGACAGACCGGTGCTTGGAGAAGAGTGAAGTATGGGCATGGACGATGACAGCATAGCGGTCTGCAGTCATGAGGATCATGAAGAAGATGCTTCCATAGAATCCCATCATATAGAGTGCTGTCATTGCATGGCACATGAAGTTCCCAAATATCCAAACAGATTTGGCAGAGAAGTGAGCCCAGAAAGGCAATGAGAAAAGGAAGAGGAGGTCTGAAAGAGCCAGGTTAAAGAGGGACACATCTGTCACACTTAACCTTTTGTGGTACTTGACCAGGACGCACAGAACCAAGCTGTTGCCAATGAATCCTACAATGAAGACGATGGTGTACAGGGTAGGGAGGAAGACTCGGCTAAACTCCCTTACATTGATGTTGTTGCAGACCTGGTAGCCACTATCTTCTGTGAGTAAATTATAGTAATCATAAAATTCATCTGTTTAAGAAAAAAAAAAAGCCTTTGTTATCATGCGATACAATATGCATAAGAGCAGAAATCATGTTGCTCTGTTCAAATGGCATTTAACTTTGGTTAATGATTCTGTGGAAAATTTTGTAATGTGCTATAGTGCCCTCTACTATAATATTATCAACTGTTCTGTTAATCCACTCTGGACTAGGGAGATCACAACTCTCTGGAATCTGACCATCTACTTCCCAACACTTGATGCAAGTGACCAATTTGTACAGTTGTATCAGGTATGGTTGTAGTCTAAAAAAAAGAGAGACTGCAGGCCATCATAAGCTAAGAGCCTGAAAATGTACATAAGGAATACAAAAATCCGAAACAGGTTAGTTTTTATTTGAAAAGGGTTTATTTTAAAATGAACCCACATTTAGATTAGAGAAATAAATTGCCTGCTTATAACATTCAAGAAATCAAATGAATTTCCACATAATCAATGAACCTTAAAAAATAATATGAAATATTACTAGAAATCATTATCTTCTAGTTATTGCTAGGTTTAACAATTACGTGAATGGGATATGGTAACATATACAGTACTTACTTTCATTGTTGGAGGTTGTCATGTTGGAGGTTGTCATGTTGTTGGAGTTTGTCATGTTGTTGAGGTATGTCATAGCCATGTCTCACTAGTTCAAAAGCTGCTCAACAAGTAAAGCTATGTGCTTTAGACCTCAATCTGATAACAGACTGAGCTGCAATTTCCTGAGGCGGATCTTCTTTCTTATTGATGAAATATTGAATATACGTTAAGCAGCCTCACCCAATATTATCAAATCCATTAAAAAAATAAGCAGGATGTATTTTTTATGAGAATTTTGTTTAATTGGACTTTACAGCATTACAGTACTGGATCTAAAATGCACGCACACACACACACACACACACACACACGAACACACACACACACACACACACACACACAAACACACAGTAGTTTAAAAGTTTGGGATTGATACCAGAAACTTTTACTGTGCCAAGCTTGATTAAAGAAAATACTATTTCTTAGTTGATACATGTTTAATTAAATACGTATACACTGATGTCAAACACTTTTATTCAAGTAAAAAAATAAAAATAAATGACATGGTCCAGACAGTGTTATTTGTGACCTCTTATCAATTAATGCTTAATACAGACTCAAATAGTGATTTTTTTTGTTATTATTTTAGTTATTATTGATGAATGTAGTCGCACTAAGATTTATTTACCATTCAGCTGCAAATCCAAAAATGTACAAATGCTTTGCATAATCAAAAACAAAAATGCAGTAAAATTATAGTTAAAAATGTAAAAAATAAAATAAATCACCCCAACAAATGGGGCAAAAAACAAGCTAATGTAAATATCATTAATGACATATTTTTTTAAAAATTAAAAGAACTGAAGCAGTAATGTTGTCCTTTATTGCTCAACTGTACAGTTTTTTGAATTTCCTCTGTTAAATCCCCAATCTTGTGGCTAAACAAAGTTTGTAGAGGATATCTCTGATGAGCGAGAGTGCATAGAGCTCCTCCTCTCTGAGAACTCACTAATGATAACTGTGCAGTGACCAAAGCAAAGAGGAAACCACTCTTTCAGAATCTTGAGGACCAAATTTCTGAATTTCTGCCCCACAAAGGCATAGATTATGGGGTTGAGGCAGCAATGACTGAACGCTAAGGTTTCCACCCACTGCATAGCCATGCTCAGGTCATCAGCCCACTTACAGCTTTGCATGTAGCCAAAGTGCTGCAGGAACTTCAGGAAGATGACAATGTTGTAGGGCGTCCAGAAGAGGAAGAAAACAATGATCAAGTTTAGGATAAGCCTAACAGCTTTGTGTTTCTTCTGAGACTTCATGGTCATTAAGATGGGGATTATACGTGAGTAGCAGAACATCATCACTGAGAGGGGGATGATCAAGCCAAGGATGTTTAACTCAATGTACGAGAATGTCCTCCATGATGTCTCTGGGGGATACACCACCATGCATGTCGATACATTTGATTCTTTTATTACTTTGGAAAAAATTATGGTTGGTAGAGAGGCTCCCAAGCTAAGTGTCCACATAAACAAACTCAGGGCTGTGCCTGTTCTGGCAGACCGGTGTTTGGAAAAGAGAGAGGTATGGGCATGGACAATGACGGCATAGCGGTCTGCAGTCATGAGAATCATAAAGAAGATACTTCCATAGAATCCCAGCATGTAGAGTGTTGTCACAGCATGGCACATGAAGCTTCCAAAGATCCACTCAGATTTGGCAGAATAGTGAGCCCAGAAAAGCAATGAGAAAAGGAAGAGGAGGTCTGAAAGGGCCAGGTTGAAGAGGGACACATCTGTCACATTTGACCTTTTATGGTACTTGACCAGGACACACAGAACCAAGCTGTTGCCAATGAGTCCCACAATTATGACGATACTGTAGAGAGTAGGAAGGAATACCTGGCTGAATGACCTTACATTCCTGTTGATGCATGGTGGGATGCCACCAGGTGGGAGGTCAAAATATGAGGCGAAGTCATCGGCTGTTTAAAACAAAAACATTGCCTTTGTTACGTTGCATTGTTAAATTTTTTATTCTTATAAGAGCATCAAGGCTTCAGTTGTACGTTTGTTTGTGCTGCTTTGGTGAAACTGAAAAGGAAATTCCTCAGATCCAGTAATGTCCTCTTTAGGTAACTAGAAAAATCAGCTGACCTGGTGATCTACTTTAAACCAGGGGTGTCAGGTTCATCCCTGGAGATTACCATTTTGCAGAGTTTGGCATTTCCCTCCCACCAAACTTGATGCGAGTAATCTATTCTAAACTGCAGCTCATCAATATATATATAAAAATGCATAAAGAAAATGAAACCCTTAGGTTAGTTTTTATTTGAGATGGTTTTGAAATCACAGTTCAGTTAGAGAAAAAAAGTATCTGGTAGAGCGTTCAAGAAACCAGATGCAGTTCCACATAATTAAGAAATGTTAGAAACTATTTATTAATTACAGTAATGACCTGCCAGCTTTAACAGTTATGCAAATAGAATAAGGAAACTTATAGCGCACTTACTTGCATTGTCTGAGTTTGTCGTATTGTTGAAGTTTGTCATAGCCATCTCTCAGTAGTTCAAAATCTCACTACCAAATAGTGTGCTATGTGCATTAGACTTCTATCTGATAACAGACTGAGCTACAATTTCCTGAGTTTGCTCTTTTTTCTATTGACGAAATATCTTACCACATCCCCTTAAAAACTCAACAAAATGTATCCCCGCTATTACAATATAAAGAGTATGGTCTAACATTTTAAGGTTTCTGTGATCCATCAGGAAACACAACTGCACATTCAGCAGTTTAAAAAGCTTGTGGTTGCCCACAGGAACTTCAAATTTTACCAGACATGTCTTCAACAACTAACAGAAAATATCCTCATTTAATAAATGTTTAATGAAATACCCATGGAATAGTGGCAAACAGCATGTAACGTCCTGACAGCGTCATTTGTGACCTTTTTAAAGGCAACGCTTAATATTGTCTCAAATGGTGCACTCCATTGCTTATTAGTTAGACGCATTGTGTAATGCATTTATTTTGTTGTCATTGTTGTTTTTGAATGTCCATACGTTTCCACCATTCTGCTTTGAGACAATGACAATTGTTAAAAGCGCTATATAAATAAATACGTGATAAATGTGTTAATTGAGGTGCACATGTAAAATAAGCATAACCTGTGTAACAATAACAATGTAGTAAAATTATTAAAAAAACAAAACAGAATCTGCTCAGCAACTGAAAAACAAAGCCAAAGTAAATAAGTGCAAGAACATAATTTTAGAATATTAAATGCACTCCAGTAACAATTGTGTGCTTTCCTAAGCAAATCTGCAGCTCTTTGATTTCCTCTGATAAATGGATTGTTTCCATCAGCATCCTGTGGCTAAATGATCTTTGTGGTGGTTGTCTCTGATGAGCGTGAGTACACAGAGCTCCTTCTCTCTGACAGTTCACTGACAATGGTTGTGCACTGACCAAAGCAAACAGGAAACCATTCTTTCAGAGTCCTGAGGACCAAACGTCTGAATTTCTGCCCCACAAAGGCATAGATTATGGGGTTAAGGCAGCAGTGACTGTATGCTATGGTTTCCACCCACTGCATAGCCATACCCAGGTCCTGATTCCACTTACAGCTTTGCATGTAGCCTAGGTGATGCAGGAACTTCAGGAAGATGACAATGTTGTAGGGCGTCCAGAAGAAGAAGAAAACAGTGACCAAAACCATGATGAGCCTGACAGCTTTGTGTTTCTTCTGAGACTTTATGGTCAATAAGATTGGGATAATTTGCGAGTAGCAAAACACCATCACTGAGAGAGGGATGATCAAGCCAAGGATGTTTAGCTCAATGTACGAGAATGGCTCCCATTGTGTCTCATTTGGATATATCACCTGGCATGTCCATTTATGTGATTCATTCTTCACTTGAGAGAAAATGATGGTTGGCAGAGAGGCTCCCAAGCTAAGTGCCCACATAAACAAGCATATTGTTATGCTAGCTCTGACAGACCAATATTTGGAGAAGAGAGAGGTATTGGCATGTACAATGACAACATAGCGGTCTACAGTCATGAGAATCATGAAGAAGATACTTCCATAGAAGCCCAGCATATAGAGTGCTGTCACTGCACGGCACATGAAGCTCCCAAAGATCCACTCAGAAAGGGAGGCATAGTGAGCCCAGAAAGGCAAAGAAATAAGGAAGAGGATATCAGAAAGGGCCAGGTTGAAGAGGCAGACATCTGTCACATTTGATCTGTTGTGGTATTTGATCAGAACACACAGCACCAGGCCGTTGCCAATGAACCCTACAATAAAGACGATGCTGTAGAGGGTAGGGAGAAAGACTTGGATGAATTCCTCTAAATTGTTAGTATTGCAGGGTTGGTATTTAGGGGCATCTGCTAGGTCATTGTAGGACTCGTAGTCATCACCTGTTTAACCAAAAAAAAAGAAAAACAAACAAACAAGGCTTCAGTTATAAGTACATCAAAATTGTGTTGCTGTGCTGATAATGGGAAAAAAAAAATGTTCTTTGGAAACACTAAATCAATGTTGTTGTTGGTCTTTCGGCTGCTCCCGGCAAGGGGTCGCCACAGCGGAATATCCAGTCCACACTACAACTTGGCACAGGTTTTACGCCGGATGCCC
>JAOVVA010030300.1:0-15654 GCA_028565275.1 Leiocassis micropogon
TGTATTTTTCCAGTTAATAGAACTTGTTCCAGGTGCCTTAACATTTGCATTCCTTCCTGCTCAAATCTTTCTCTAAACTGCATGTCAGCAACATCCAGAACTTTGTAGAATTCAGTCCTGTAGTAGTCAGAAGGGGACACATGTACATGTGCAGGAGCATTACCTGTGAAGCGCTGAGGTGGGATACGGACACGAGGAGCGGCAATAGGAGTGAGATGGAGTGTTTCACACATACTTGTTGCTTTCGTGTAAAGAGCCTGAAAACTCTCTGAGTTTCTCTTTTTGCTGAAACTTTCCTTAACACAGGCAACAGCTGAAAGCATCCCATCTATGGTCTGAATTGTGCTCTGGAGGGACATATTCAAAACCTCCAACTCCCCTGTGATCTCCAAAGCACACAGAAGACCAAAGACAACATTTCCCTGCTGAAATGTGTCATAAAGCCCCTGTGCCTTAATAGCCGCATCAGACTGACTGATTTGCCATTTCAGCCAAAGCCTTGATTATGCACTCGTACTGGTTTAGCACAGTGCGAATGGTCCACCTCGTTGGACACAGAGGTCTTATAGTGTGACATGGACCCTCACACCTTATGCATTGCATGCCACACACATAACCTATTTAGCTATTATTTAGCTAAGAATTTAGCTAAGTTAGCTACTGAACACTATCCCAATTAGCAATTGCCATTAGTCTAAAAAACGAAATATAATACAGAGAAACAGAGGAGCGAATGCGAAGGCGTTTGTTCAAAACTGCGGGAAAACTGTAGAAAAAGTGTGGGTGTTGAACCCTCTTACCGGGAAAAGTGTGGGTGTGAAAACACCCACATCCCCCACGGGTGTGACGCCCCTGACTGTATGTCTTATAGTCAAGAGCATTTCCACACACTTAAACAATGTGATGAGAACTCAAAAGATTGGGACTAAACTACTTTTCAGCCATAAGGAAACCACTTTACATTTACGCATTTGCTACGGTAGACACTCTTAAACTGACCAACTTACTGTAACTTGTTTGACCCTATGTGCATGGGTGGCACCATGAAGCACAGACACGAGGCGAGGTCTCACAAAAAAAAAAAAATATTTAGGAAAAATGGGGCACAAAAGGGTTAAAGGAGGGAGGACGGAAAGAAAGGGGAAGAAATGAAGTGCACGTTCAGATCTGGTGGGGAGTGCCCGGCTGTCATGCGAGCACAGGCTGGTGAGCGGTGGACAGCGGGCAGAGTGGAAGCACAGGCCCGCGTGGACAGCAACTCCTGCCTCTGTCCGCACCAGCTGACTCTGCTCTCTGTGAATGGCCGGACCGGCCCCTCCCAGCTCTCTCTGTGGGCGCGGCCTCAGACGGGAGTCCTCTCTGACGTCCGGCAGCTGGGCGGCTTTCCCCAGCTGGGAACAGGGGCCGTGACGTGATTCTCCTTGCGGCCTTTTCCTCCTCGGCAGCAGGGTCACCATAATCCAGCTCCATTATGAGAGCATTGATGAGCCAGCATGTCCTTGACGCGGCGATCAAAGACTTACTCGCTTCTTTGAAGCCCCCGGGGCGCATTCCATTGCCCCACTAGCTTGCTTCTCTTCCACTTTGTTGCGCGCGCGTTTCACTCACACCGCGTAGGAAAAATCCACAGCAACCCAACAGACCCCAAGCTACACTCCCCGCTGTATTTTATAGCGCGGGGAGAAGCCCGGAATCATTAGCGGCGATAGCTCACCAGCCGTGCACAATTCCGCAGCCCCGCTCCTTCGCATACCTGAAGGGGAGGCTGCCTAGTGAGCTTCGGAGTGAGCGAGGAGCGATATTGATTTTGGCGCATGCCATGACACTTACAAAAAAAGGAAAAGGTTCTTTCATTCTGCCGTTGTATTACACATTATGCTACAGGCGTACTGCATTGCACTACAGTTGCGGTTGCTGTTCTAAAAATCCATGCTCATATTTTAAATGTCACCTAAAATACCATATACTACAGTATAAAGACTATTTGCAGAATTTATAGCTATAAAGGCTTAGAAACTCTCTCTCTCTCTCTCTCTCTTTCTCTCCCTCTTTCCCTCTCTCTCACTCTCTCTGTGTGGGTGTATGGGTGTGTGCATGCAAGTGTTTCATGTGTGAAACTCATTCTCCTCTCTCATACCAGCTATACCCCTCACATCATTCCCCTCTCAAAAGCCTCAGAGATACATTTCACTGTGAGATTAATTTCCTTAGGCATGATTATGGTTTTTGGCCACATGATAGCAGTGTGGGGAAAGGGGACAGATTTATTCTAATGGATTAGTATGCGTTACATTGTATATTTAGATCAAACGTGTATAAGACTCACCTTGTCTGACTTACGAACAAATTGGACTTACAAATGTGCTCCCGAAACAGAACTCATTCGTAATTCAGGAACTACCTGTATTCGGATATACAGTATGAGCTAGCCTTGTTCCATGCAGACTGTACCACAGCCTTTTGCGGTAAGGCTCATGTGAAAGAATGTAGATGTATACAAATGATGTTCTCAACTCTGTACTAGTTTCTGATTACTGCTTATTGATGATTGAAGTTTGTGAGTGTAGATGCAGATGTTTTTATTTACCACAGGCATTCTGCCATTCCTATATTTGATGAATAAATTCCCCACATGCTCTAAATAAGATGCTGCAAACTGCATACTTACTGTGGATTGACTGATTATTCCAGCATATAGATGATGTAAACCAATGCTGAGGCAAGTAAAACCCTGGCCATCAGTAGCCATCTCTGCACTTCAGGACTGTTTTGAGCATGCTTACTGGGACATGGTCAGAAAGGTTTCAACAAATAGTGACTCTACTAACTTGGATTAGAACATGGCATCAGTGACTGGCTACATCAAAAAGTACAGCAAGGATGTCATTGTCTACAAGATCCACACCACATGCTTCAACCAGGATGATGACATGCTTATACATGTGCTGCTGCTGTGGCAAAGCAACCCTAAGAACAGCTAAGGCCAAACTGTCCCAGGTCATTAGAGAGGCAACAAGTGCACATGCATAACCTCTTCCAAGACAGTGGTGACAGATGGTGTATATGGCAGTGTATCCAGGGCTACAGGACAACAACTATAGGAAAACAACATCTGCTTGGGATAGAGATTCCTCCCTCCCAGATGCCCTGAACAGATGCCATGCTTCTATGCAGAATGACATGATGAAGAAGTAGACCACTCCAACTCCCAGTGACCAGTGATCAATTCTGCACAGAGTCAATCCATAGAAGATTGCTGAACTATAAAGCATTTCTGACAGAGTGCTCAGCAGGCTGTATAGTGTTCCTCCTGACCAGTGCTATTGTCTTTAAGGGTCAACCTCATTGTCCCCATTCCAAAGTCTTCGGTGCCTGCCTAATTGAGTAATTGTTGCACTTGCACCCACTATCATGAAGTGCTTTCAGACGCTTATCATGAGGCACATCAAGACTCTGAGCTCCCCTCCTGGACCTGTGCAGTTTGTGTATCATTCCAACAGATGCACTGCTTTTTTTTTTTTTTTTTTTCAGCTGAACATTATCACTTGTCCTACTGTATTAAGGCACCATAATACATTGTGTTACATTGTGGCAAAAATTCAAGCACTGACACCTGTCTGCTCTCACATTCCTGCACACTTTACCCTCTGTTTTGTGGGAACCAATCTTTTTTTGCTTCTATTCTACCGCATTTTTCATATCCCAAATTGGGGACCGTATGCAATAAATATAGCTTTGTGGTTTCCTATCAAAACTTATCAAGATGGCGAAAAAGATTCTCTGTTCAGAAGACATTGCAATTGAATTTGGAAAAAAGAGATGCTTTTGATGATAATGTACAGGAAGAGGATCACAGTTGTTAACATTCAGTCTGACAGTGACTTTAAGGGGGAATCCACAGAATCCCAGTAGGATGCAGAAACTGGTAGAGAACATTTCCATGCAACAATGTCCCTGGAAAACTTCCATAGTGATGTTTGGATTAGACTGACATGGTTCAGTGAAAGTTTTAAACTTCTAATTAAGTTCATATAATTCAAAATCAACAGTTGCTTAATTTGTAAGTCTGTTGATTTTTTTCACTGATATAGATAATTTATCTTTTTTATTACATTTTATTAAAAAAAGAAAAAAGAATGAGTAGCACTTTAATTCATAAATGTGATCTAACAAAGGTCAAAGGCAAAATATTAACATATATAGCCTGTGTATGTTGCTTGTAATCAGTTGTAATCTGTTGAGAATTTTAACATTAAATTGATTAATTGTGTTGAATTAAATACTACAAACTGCAGCGGGTCCATGTGTTTATATAAGGCTTAATTGACCTGTTCAAGTTTACATATATGTTGTTTTGTTTGTTTGCTTGTTCACATGTCACACCTAATCCTGTTACTGCCTCTGCCAAAACAAAGCATAAGTAAATTATTCAGTTATACAATATACTTAGTTTGTATATTAGTATCCATAGTGATATACTGTTCCATACTTATTGGTATTGGTCTGTTAGCATGTGTTAATATAATGGTTTATTTACCTGTTATGGTTTATGTTTATATGTATATACTGTTAATGTTTATATGATTTTTCTGAAAAACGTACTACTGCTACAGCAAAAATAACATTTAAGTAAAATACTCAGAAATTCAATATATTTACTCTGTATATCAGTGTCCATAGTAATATATTTATCGGACTGTAATATTGATCATTTTATAGGAATGTGTTTGATTTAAGTGTAGTTTTATCTGCCAGTGTGCAGAAGTATGTACAGTTGTGAAATATGATAATATTTATGGTAGAACCTGCACTAATTATTACAGTACATGGTACAGTATTATCTCTAGTACTATAATAATATAAAGTGTCACAGCATTAATATTACATATCTTAATTGTTACATTATTATTATCATTATTATTATTATTATTATTATTATTATTATTATTATTATTATTATTGTTTACAATGTAAAATTGTTATTCTATAAGTATTTATTGTGTTGTTCTATTATAGTAGAATGTGTAGGGGGATAGTGTAGTATAGTGGTATAGACAGTTTATATGATTTTAGTCAGTCTATGTTGTTATAAAAGTATAAGGTCACGGTGCATCTAATCTAATATGTTTTTTTTTTTTACCCAGAGCCTGTTTCTGTAGTAAAAGGGTTAGTATAATAATATTCAAAATGGTGTAATATTATACCATAGTGGTTGGACAGTTGTGTGATTTTAGAATGTGTTAATATAAGGTTTAACTAACCTGTAAAGGTTTATGTATATAAATACAGCTGTCACCAGTGACCTCCATGGCTGCTAGTTGAACTACAAATGTTCCTATATTGGTGAATGGAAAGTTTACATATATATATATATTTTTTGTTTGTTTGTTTACATCAGACCAATTCACACCTAATACTTCCACTGCTACAGGCAAAACAAAGCGTAAATAAATTAAGCAGATATACAATATATTTAGTCTGTATATAAATATCCATAGTGATATACTCATTGGACTGTTAGCAACTGTAATTAACGGGGGGGGGGGGGGGGGGTAGTCTAAATTCTTACCAGTACTTTGTGGTCAAAGGTGAGGAGAATAAATGGAGGTGGTGGACAGTCCTGTATCTTATATGTTTTTTTTTTTTCATCTTATTCTATTTTACAATAACAGTCCTGCTAAAGTCTGTGTACCCGGGTTGAAGCCCATATAACGTAAAGCTAGAGCACTTGTTAAACACTCCAAGTAGTTCCTTTTTTTTAGATGTTACAGGAGGATTTGGGATTCAGGCTTGTGTTAGAATAAAACAACACAGAGGCAAGTCGGCATGACAATCTGGGTATGACTAGAAAGCGGTTATTGATTAGCGTTTCAAAATAATAACAGTAGTATTTTACAGCTTGCATTTCAGAATCTTTTCTTCCAAAGGATGATGAGCTGTGTGTTATAAGGTTTGCACATTAGATGGGGACAGTGAAATATATTCTACAGAAAAGCACCACATTTTTCTGTTTTTTTTTGGCAACCTTTTTACAATGAGCTAATTCTGTCACATGTCCTGCCCAGGTGCACCACTATTTTAGAAATGTTGTCCTGGGATGTTTATTACTTAGGGACTTAGGGACTTGTGAGTAGGGATTTGTCACTTGGGGACTTGTGAGTTAACGACAAGGATAAAAATGAACAAGGAACATTCACCCCAAAAAAATTAAGATTTGTGACAAAATATATTATATAAACATTCCTGTATATCAGTGCAACAAACAAAACTGCCATTATCACCACTACTAAAGGCCTTGTTTGATTACTTTGCCATAGTGCTGCAGCGCTACCTTCCCCTCTCTGTCTACATGTGATGCTCAGTCCCACCTCCACTGGCAAACGCTCATGTCCATACATTATAGATTCTATGGCAACAGCTTGTTCATACAAAATGCATATACTTTAAAATAAATTTATCCCAATTACAAGATAATTATGATGCAAAGATTTATTTATTTATTTATTTATTTATTTATTTGCTGCACAAATCTTTTTTTTTTTTAACTCTTAGCTCCATTGTTTGCAAGGTTGACACGCTGAAACCACAAAATGTTTCAATTAAAACCACGGCAGAGGTCATGGTTATTGCCACTGCATGAAACCACCACTTGAGGGTGTTGCAGCTCAGTGACTTCATGAATTGTGATTGCTCCTCTCTGTTTAATAACTGGTTTAATGGGCAAAGTGTGATGTGCCTTAATGTGGCTTTACTGAACACCCCCATCCTCCTCCCCACAGGCTCTAATTGTGTATGTGTTAGACAACTTTCATAAATGTTAAAATAATCAACACAGCCATGATTACACGTTAGCTGTGCTTTGTGTTTCAGATTTGCCCACAAGATAGCAGCAGTGAACTTAAAAAAAAAAACACAACTAAAAAAAAAAAAAGAAAAAAATGGAGGCATAAAGATCTCAGTGACGTTGGCAAGGGACTACTTATGATGGCTAGGATGACTGGGTCAGAGCAAATCCAAAAACTGCAGCTCTTGTGGGATGTCTGTAGTCTACAGTGGTCAGGACACACCAAAAGTGCTCCAAGGAATGAAAATGATTACAGCGTCATGGGCACCCAGGGGTGATGCACGTGGGGAGCGAAGGCTTGTTCATCTGCTCCAATCCCACAGAGAAGAGCTACTGTAGAACATACTGCTTTAAAGGTGAATGCTGGTTCTCGTAGAACAGAGTCAGAACACACAGTAGATCAAATTTTCTTCTGTATAGAGCTGTATAGCTGAAGACTGATCAGTGTTCCCATGCAGACACAGGTAAACTGCCAAAAGCTCCTAGAATGCTCAATAGGCACATGAGCATATAAAATAAGGTAGGCGGATCGGTTTAATGGAGAGTCATGTTTTATTTTATGTCATCTAGATGCCTGGGTGCATGTGGACCACTTACCCAGGGAGATAATGGCACCAGGATGCAAAATGGGAATAAAGTGAACACTCCTTTAAAATGTACCACATATACAGTATTGTTGCTAACAAAGTTACACATCTTCATGGAAAGAAGGTTGTTCCCTGATGGCCGTCGCCTCCTTCAGCAGGATAGTGCACCCTGACATTTTGTTCAGGACTAGTTTGAGGAATATGGCAGTTTAAGGTGTTGACTCAGCCTCTGAATTCTTCAGATCTCAATCCAATCTAGCATTTGTGGAATGCTGGAAAAACATATCAAATTCAAGTGAGGCCCAACTTCAAAACTTACAGGACTTAACAGAATTGGTAATGATGGCTTAGTGCCAGATACCCTAACACACATCCAGAGACCTATCCAATATAGGTAGGTGGTTTTAATGTTATGGCTGAAACATGTATGTTTCATTTTCATTTTATATGATTATACATTTTCCACATGTGAGAAGGTCACTAAAAATATCACAAACGTAACAGATTAGTGAAGGGATGGTGTGACAAGTGCATGTTTGGGCAATACTATTTAAGGGCTTACATATATCTTCCATTACAATAGGTGGTATAAAAATAAATTAAATAAAAAAAAACAATTATACACACAGGGTGTAATGGAAGATACCATGTTATATGTACCATGTATTACTTCTTACAACCCACATCAAACAGAAACTGCTTAGTCACTATATTGCATCAAAAATCTGTGAGTCATTAGGCTTCCTGTGAACCTGTTTTACTCTATAAACGTCATCATAAATAAGATTTACTCAAAATACATTTTAGAATAAAATAAATTAAAAAATGTTAAGTGAATAGTTGTATACACTAGTTGTATACACTGATCAGCCATAACGTTAACCACCTACTGGTGAAATGTAGTGAACTGGTAACAGGGTCTTGGGGCCCAAGGCTAACTGATGTGTGTGGGGAGTGAGTCTGTCTGGTCTGAATCCACAAAATGGCTCCTGTAGCACAAACTTCTAAAAAGTGAGAACTAACTCAGATAGGAAGGAGTCAGAACAGGCACTGCATATCAACTTGCTGTATATGGAAGTCATGGTGCCCCTGATGACTGTGAAGATGCCTACAATAGGCAAAGTGAACATCAGAAGTGAATGATGGAGCAATAATATAAGATGCCTTCTTTTTCAAATTGCAGTCATAAGTTGTAAGCCATTCTAGCAGAATTGTTCATAGCAGTTGCATTTCAAACTCAGCTTTGTTGTTTCAGCCTTGTTGTGCAGCCTTTACTTTTAGTATGCTACAGTAATTAGGCCCAACCTTCCTTCCATGGCACGTGCCCTGAGGCCTCAATAATTTTCTTCAAAACAACCATTATGGCAGACACAGAGCCCCGCAAAAAAAGATGCAAACTTTTTATCAAATCTCCTAGAAAAATTTTCACTTGTTTGGGTTTCCGACATCATGTTTGTTTTGACACCTGTCTCTGAATGTCGACAAGACAAAGGAGATGTTTGTTGACTTCAGGAAGACAAGGAGCGACTACACTCCGCTGAGCATCAACGGCTCCTCTGTGGAGATCATCGACAGCACCAAATTCCTGGGTGTCCACCTGGGAAAGAACCTCATCTGGTCAGACACCAGCTCTCTGCACAGGAAAGCCCAACAGCGTCTCATCTTCCTGAGAAGGCTGAGGAAGGCCCAGCTTCCACCACCAATCCTGACCACCTTCTATAGAGGGACTATCGAGAGCATTCTGAGTGGCTGCATCACTGTCTGGTTTGGGAATTGTACCATATCGGACCGCAAGACCCTACAGCGGATAGTGAAGACGACAGAGAAGATGATCGGGGTCTCTCTCCCCTCTATTGAAGACATCTACACCACACGCTGCACCTGCAAAGCCACCAGCATTGTGGCTGACCGGACACACCCCTCACACGCACTCTTCCCACTCCTGCCATCTGGAAAAAGGTACCGAAGCATTCGGGCACACACATTTTTGTTGTCCTCAATCTGTCTTGTCTCAGCCAGCTAGCTAATTATGCTTCTTAGTTAGCTAGTTAGTTTTCTGTTAATTTATGTTGTAAAAGTTGCATGTAGCACCTTGGTGCTGAAGGAACGTTGTTTCGTTTCACTGTGTACTAACTGTATATGATTAGTAACACAAGTGACTATAAAGCCTACTTGACATTTTTGACTTCACCTGACCTTGTCACATGACCGGTGTATTTGCATATGCATTACTATTCAGTATAGTCTGCCAAAGATGGGCATGTACACAGGATCAGCCTTGTCTGTGTTCAATGTATTTGCTATAGTGACTAATATACATTCTTAGGGATACAATATACATTTTGAGAACCATGTATTACTGAATCATTATTTGATCATTTCAAATTTGATGCCTGCTACAGGTCTTTGTGTTGTAAAAAAAAAAAAAAAAAGAGTAAAATTTTACTTATGCATGAAAACAACAATAAGTCAAATACAATTTGCATAAAACCAGTGACCTTACATACGGCAAATAAACAAAATGAATGAAGCAAACATCCTGATCAGTTAATACAGTGCATGTCATATATTATAGTTACAAATCAGATGATTAGAATCAGTTGGTTTAATTAATGAATTGAACATGTATGTGGCAGGACATTCGCTTTCTGATGCCAGGGTGTGAGCCTCTGCACAAACATAGCTAAAACTCCAGACTTCTCAAGACAAGTCTCTGTACATGATTTTCAGGAAATAATGAAGCAGACATAGATTAAGTGAGTGATGGAGGCCCAGTTATGTCTTTTTGACTCTGTTCCAATGACACGCGGCATTAGTCATGGATATGTTTGTCTTGAGGTTTAGGTGTTTCATAACTGAGCATTAGACAGACACAGAGAGTTCCAGAGCGGAAGTTTACTGGCCGAAGGTGTTAAGCACCACACGCAAAGATGGAAGATGGAAGGAAAAACAAGTGTTAGGGTTCTGTCGCTTTTGTTCATATAGTGTATTTTAATGTAGGTACCAAAAGTTTTTAAATGCAACTAACATGATTGTCTTTTATAAAGGGAAAATGTAATTAATAAAAATAAAATAAAAAAAGCTGAAACAATGTGATTTATGCATAATTTTATTGATGTATACAGTGCATAGAATAAATTAGTTAAATACTGGTAACATTTTTATCTAATTTCATCTTTAAATAAAAAAAATAAATAAGAAATATTCCATCTCTCTGACTACATAAAATTCTCTTTTGTACAATGCGTATTAATTACTTATAAATAGAAAAAGGTTTTAAACAGTGGTTTTAGGTCGGGTCGGGTTTGTAACGTTGAGCTGGTCAATTTGTTCCATGCGTTCCTTCACCCACTCGACCCCGGGATCGGCACACACCTGTCGTCCTTTGTTTAGGATGAAGCTGCAGAGGAAAGAGAGGATTTACATCAGCGCAAAACTGTAATAAAATAACGAAACATTCTCACACTCTCCCAACCCTCCAGGATTATTTAAAGTTTTTTTTTTTTTTTTTTTTTTTAATGCAAGCAGTGAAATCTTACATGACTCCAGGATATATACATTGACGCTCTGTTTTCTTATAAGTTTTAATCATTCGTGCAGGGATTTGCTGTAACTGGTAATCAAAACAGCACTGTTTTGGTCCATGTGCATCTGTAAGAAAACATTTGTGCATTTAGTTTTGATATTTAATGTTTAATAAAAAGATTTTAGACACTTTTGTATTCAGTATAAGATGCAGATTTTCTGAATTCTGATTATTATAAAAGGAATCTCCAGCATTATTATTTATTTATTTTTTTTTGTCAGGAGAAAAAAAAAGCTGATGTGGGTATCTGCAAAAACATAAATGGGAAAAGGAACTAACTTAATTAACATTAATTATATAAAATTACACATTTAACTATAAAATGATGAAACATAATTGTTCTTTTATAAAAAGGATTAAAACTCTTGGGGAAGTCCTGATATAGAAAAAAAACAAATTAACATCCTGTCACTCAGTAGTTTACTTGAAGAGTCTAATAAACACACAGAGGTTTATTAATGCTGGTTATTTTCAGCAACCTGGTTGTATTTTCAGCAACATTGTAAACCAGGAATGTTGGGTCAAAAAACTATTACTTCTACTACTATTTGTAAGAAGAAGAAGAAGACGTATGGCAATAATAATAATAATAATAATAATAATAATAATAATAATAATAATAATAAATAATAATTTAATTAATAATAATTAAAAGTTGTCTTACTGTTGGCTGTTGTGAAGAACTGAAGGCAGGTGAATATCACCAAAACCAGCAGGAGAGAACGAGAGGACATGACTGCAGACAATGATGATTATGGTTATGTTGTATTAATGCATATTTCCTCTCATTCTTCAGTCTATATAAGCTGGTAAGACGAGGGGGGGGGATGTGGTTTGGGTCGTTGTACATGACAGAAAAGATGACACTTTGCCTCCTCTATTACAGGAAACCTGGCTGTGGTTTAAAATTAATACGAACCGAAAGTGACACTTGCCAACAAACTTACATCACACTCATATGTTACATTAAATTATAAAATAAAGATAAATAAGGGTAGTTAATTAGAGTTAAACATTCATTCTGTGGAGTCCAGGACAGATCTCCTGACAAAGAAAAGTATTACATTTTTAATTAAATAAAACATTTGAAAATAGTCATAATAGTCACTAATTATTTAAGGTGGAAAATTTTAAAAACAATTTACTATGTGATTAAATGTAATACATAAAGGCTCAACCACCCTTAAGGGGCCCAATGGCCAGCATGTCTGAACACTGATAGAAGCAGGAAAAAATGCTTAATGAGTCACTTTGACAAAGGCTAGAGTGTGTTTTCTGGGTAACAGCGTCTCTAAAACAGTAGGTCTTAGGAGTATTATTACCTAGAAAATGAGCTACAAGGAAAGTGACAGGGTCACGGGTGCAAAGAGTTTGAACTGAGTGACTCAACCTCCAAATTCCCCAGAGTTCAATCCAATGGATGGATGAATGATGGATAAATAGAAGGAGTATAAATAGGTCAGATGAAAAGTGATTGATAAAGAGAATGGATAGATGGATGGATGGATGGAGATTTTACACACACAATTTAAAGTGCCGATCAGTTATTAAATTCTGATCTGATCCTTTTTTATGTTTGTCTAATTTTATTGAATAGAGTGTTTCCATGATCACAATTTTTAAAAGTTGTACTTTTACATAAAAAGAAATCATGAAAAACAATTCAAACAGTAAATAATATACAACATACAATGTATGAGACAAGGAGCAGAAGTCACACTTATGTTACTCTAAGCTTAGTAACCACACTGGCTTCCTGTAGCGTGTCTCTTACTCAGCAGTCACAAATATAGCAGATGAGTGAAGGGGTGGTATGACATGGGGCAATAAAATTTAGGCATTTGCACAGAAAAAAAATAAATATCCTCACACACACACACACACACACACACCTACACACACACACACACATTGTGTAATGGAAAATACTATTACATTTTAAATGTGCATACATTTCTGCTCATAAAAAAAAATCTGCTTACTTATTTTATTGTACCGAAAAATCATTGTAAGGCTTCCTGTAAACCTGTTTTGCCAACAAACTCATTAATGCATTTATTGAAAATAAAATTCCGGAATAAAAATATATGAAGTAAATGCTTCATATATATCCTTATATTTCGATAATAAAAAAGCAACACTGAGAAGTAAAGTGACAAAAAAAAGTCTAAAAAATTCTATGGTATAAAATGAAGTTCAGTATCGACTCAAGTTCTCATGACTCAAGTCCTGTTGCTTCAAACCAGGCCCAAATCACCACCCTTGACCACTAGGATTAGCAGCTGGTACTGTATGTGGTGTTTGTAGTGGTATGCCATCTTTGAAAAATGTTTACTATTCTAACACAAGAAACTACATAATATTGGTATGAATGTTTTTGCATTGTAATGTTATGACTGATTGGTGTATTGGGAACAGAGAGTTCTCTAATATGCTGGAAGCAGGGAAAATGGGCAAGGATCTGCGATTACACTAACAAACAGATTGTGTGGTCTAGACAACTGGGTCAGAGCATCTCAAAATCTTGTGGGATGTGTGCAAGGTTTAAAAGGAGGAAATGGATGGATTAAAGGATGGAAAAATGGATGGAGATTTAATGGGTCAAATGGAAAGGGATTAATAGAGGGAAATGAGGAGGCAGGTACAGAGAGATGGATGGATGGTTGAATAGTTAAGCATCATACACACACACACACACACACACACACACACACACACACAATTTACTATACTGATCATTTATTAAACACTGGTCTGATTGTTTTTAATATTTGCTTCACTTTATTAACAACAGTGTTTCCATTAAAACAATTTATTAAAGTTGTGTTATTATGATAAAAGTATCATTAAAGCATTGGCTTGAAAATCTTTTAAAGCAAATCATATGCAGTATGTGTGAGTAAAGGCGTAGGAGTCCTATGACACACTATTACTATTATTCTATGCTTAGTCACCACACCAGCTTTTACTTAAAGACGTAATGCTCACATACGGAGTTAAATTTAGAGAAAAAAACCCTTCCACCTGACAGAACTGACAAGTCACATCCTTCACCGTATGACTTACTCTGAAGGTGAGTGTGAAAAGGAGCAATAAAATGTAGGGTTTGCACAGGGAAGCGCGCACACACACACACACACACACACACACACACACACATAGTGTAATAGAAGTTACTATAAGATGTTAAATGTACATTCATTGATCTTTTTCTTTTTTAAAAGTCAAGCAAAATCTGCTTACTCACTTTATTGCACAAAAAGGTTTTGAGTCATTAGGCTTACTCATTAGTGCTTATTATTGAAAAATTAATTTTGGAATAAAAAATATAAAGTAAATACTTACAGTGAATACCACACAGCCAAAACATTTAAACCACTGACTTAAGTAAAGGTGAATATAGCCTACTATATTCCTAAATATTTAATGTTTTACAGTCATGAGGGAAAAAAGTATTTGCACCCTTATAAGGGCCTATAAAGAACAACTGTGGTATTCACAACAACTCCTCTCACCACAAGTCCTATGAAATATAAGAAGTGACAAAGTGTAAAGAATATTCTGGTATAGAATATTAGGCCATAAGGTGAACTAGGAAAAAGTGATTTTTGTTCCCACTCCTGGGCACTACTTTTTAAATGAATTTCTAGATAAACAACACCATTATGGGTTTTATATTAAAGGTTCACCACAAAAACTCCTGCAGTTTTTGTCAGGAAGCATAAATGTACAAAATTGTGAATTCATAAAAAACTAAAATTTAGGCTGTAACTTTATTATTATGCATCACAACAACACAATCTATATGTCAAACTCACATTTTTACATGTGCCCACACATTTGAGACATGTATTGGTACATATTGGTCTATAGAAGTGTGAATAAAGACCATGAAATGGGGCAAATTTATACAAAACTGAATTTATGAAAAACTGAAAGATTTTTATTTAAAAATAATGTTTTATACATCAAAATTTTCATTAGGCACTGAAATAATCAGAGAAAGGTAAAAAAAAAAAAAACACCCTTTGGGCCAAGTTGGTTGAAATGACTCAGAACTCTGCCCTGATTTTTCAATAATGACAAAATGTTACAATTTTACAGCAGATTTATCACTGCTCCAATGAACCTGAAATATGACCCAGCTCAACATTCTTCATCACTAACATCCCTATAACTATCATCAGAGCCATCAGCCCACACAGTTCTTTCCTCTGTTTCCTGGGAAACATTTGCACAATTGTGGCACCGACATAAATCTGTACAAGACAATTTTGCAGACATACAAGAACATCTAAATCCAGTTAGGTGTTCCTCTCTCACAAGCAACAGAAAATAACTTTTTTTCCTTTGCTATAGAAGGCACTTGTAGAGTCACAGCCAGAGAAGGTATGGATACCAATGAGTGCCGAACATACATAGTAATCGAGTATTCTACCAAAAATTTAATCCATCAATCGAGTAATCAGATAAAATGTACTTTTGCTTAATTAAACAGCAATGTAAAATGTGTAAGAGAAACAAAGATTAGTTGGTTTTCTTTTTAGAAGAATCAACTTCGTGGGCCAGGGGTAGCTCAGTGGTTAAGGCATTGGACTATGGTTCGGAAGATCCCAGGTTCAAACCCCACAACCACC
>JAOVVA010030421.1:5000-15647 GCA_028565275.1 Leiocassis micropogon
CTTCCTCAGGGGGGGAGAACATGCAAATCCATGCACACACACACACACACCGAGGTGGGAATTGAACCTGGACCCTGGTGGTGCAAGATCACAGTGCTGACAACAGCAGGGCATTATATAAAGAAATAAAGGGAGTTTTAACTCTCAGAACTATTCTGTTATTCTGCACAATCGAAAGTCCTGGGCTGACTTAAACACACACCTCCTCTTCCTGCTTATTATTATTATTATTAATAATAATAATAATAATAATAATAATAATAATAATAATAATAATAATAATTTCTTTATTTATTTGCCCTTAACCATATTGTGTTTATTCTGGAGGAATGACATACACAGCAGGAAATACAGTGTAAGGTGGGAAAGTAAATGAGAAATAAAATCCCTTGACTCGATTAACAACATCTCAAAAGACAGGGAGTGTTTACTTATGAGCGATTAACTCACACACACACACACGCGCGCGCACACCAACGAGAGCGAGACTGCGTGCCCGCGCACGTACGCAGAAGGGGTTAACGGGAGCGCGCACGTGTCCTTTCTTTCCTTCTCGCGGTGAGCTCCGGGAGCGCGCGCGTGCCCCCCCCTTTAGGCTCTCGCTACAATTAAGTCTGCATTCACACACACACACACACACACACTGGAGTGTTCCGCCTGCGTTTCGCGCATCATTTCCGCCATTTTCGGAGCGGGAGCGCGCGGTGAGAGCACAGACTGAGGAAGAGGAGGAGGAGGAGGAAACGCGTCCGTGTCTGTGTGTGTCTGTGTGTGTGAGTGTGAGAGAGAGTGTGTGTGTGTGTGTGCGCGCAGTGTGTGCAGACGGACATGCTGATGCTGACGGTGATGTGGTGATGAAGACGATGAGGATGAGGAGGATGAGGATGATGATGGCGCTCCCTGAGCTCTTCCTCAGGCTCTTCCTCTGCGCTCAGCTCTTCTCCAGGTACGCGGTGAGAAACAGTGAGGAGAGGAGAAGAGAGGAGACAGGGACACGGGGAGATGTTTAGTCAGGGTGATGAAGGACAGGAGGATGTGACGTTAAACACGCTGCAGGACACTGAGACACTGAGACTCCCCTGTGTGTTTGTTACCTCGCGCACCTTTACCGCTTCACCTCCCCAACATGGCGCTGGTGTGGAGGCTGCGTGCAGGGAGGAGATGGGGTGAGGAGGGGATGAGGGGTGATGCTGTGGTGTGATGGTGTGATGGTTCTGTAATGATCCACTGCTATGTGATGATGTGGTGATGTGATGATGTGGTGGTGGTGGTATACTATAATGTGGTGATGCTAGTGATGTGGTGTGATGATCCACTGGTATGTGATAAGGTGGTGGTGATATGTGATGATGTGGTGATGGTATGATGTGGTGGTATGTGATTGTTGTATGTGATTTTGGTATGTGATGATGTGGGGGTGGTATGTGATTATGTGATGGTGTTTTGTGATGATGTGGTGGTAGGATGTGATGATGTGGTGGTAGGATGTGATGATGTGGTGGTAGGATGTGATGATATGGTGATGGTATGGTATGATGTGGAGGTGGTATGTGATTATGTGATGGTGGTTTGTGATGATGTGGTGGTAGGATGTGATGATGTGGTGGTAGGATGTGATGATATGGTGATGGTATGGTATGATGTGGAGGTGGTATGTGATTATGTGATGGTGGTTTGTGATTATGTGATGGTGTGTGATGATGTGGTGGTAGGATGTGATGATATGGTGATGGTATGATGTGGAGGTGGTATGTGATGATGTGGTAAAGATGTGGTGATGGTATGTATATGGTGCTGCTGTGCTGAGTCTGTGATGCTCCAGTGAATCTGTGTTGTGATGATTCTGTGGTGATGGTGTGATGCTGTGTTCATGGTGATGATACTGTATAATGATGTGATGATGCTGTGGTGATGGCGTGATGAGGTCTTAATGTGGTGATGGGGGTCATGAGCTGATGATGATGTAATGAAGTGATGATGATGTGATGGTGTGATGAGGTGATGCTGATGTGAGTATAGAGTAATAATATGGTGATGGAGTCTTGAGGTGATGACCTGCTGTAATGAAGTGATGATGTCATAATGTGGTAATGGAGGATGATGATGTGATGATAATGATGTCAAATTGATAATGTGGTGATTCTCTGATCTTGGTATGAAATGATGCTGTAGTGATGGTGATCCTCTGATGGTGATGTGATGATGGGTTTTAGTGGTGTTCATGGAGTGATGCTGTAGTGAAGATGATGTGATGACGTTACGTTTATAGAGTGATCCTGTGCTGAAGATGATGATGATGATGATGATGATGGTGGTGATGAAGGGGTTTGTTTGATGTCATGATGCTGTGATGTTTTGATGGTAGCGTGATGTTATACTGTTGTACGGTGTTGATGTAGTTCATAATGTGCGGTGATGAAGCTGTGAAGTGATGATGATGTGGTGATGGAGTAATGAAATGATTATGTGATGCTGTGATAAAGTGATGATGTCATAATGTGTCAATGGAGTGAAGTGTTGATGGTACTGCTGCTTTGATGATGCTTTGATGATAAAGTGGTAAGGAGGTGGTTGTGATGCCAGAGTGATAGCGTGGTGAATCTCTGATCTTGTTATCGAGTGATGCTGTAATAAAGATGATGATGGTCATGGTGAAGATGATGTGATGATGTTATGGTGATAGAATGATGCTGTGTTGTAGACGATGATGGTAATGTTGATGAAGGCATTTCTCTGAAGTCATGATTTGGTGATGTTTTAATCTTGGTGTGTATGATACTCCAGTATTGTGATGCTGCTGTGTTCTGGTTTAGAGTGTGATGTGATGAAGCTGTGATATGATGAAGCTGTGGGGTAATGCTTCTGTGTTGTGGTACAGAGTGTGATGTGAGTAGGCTGTAATGTGATGAAGATGTGATGACATCGTGTTGTGGTTAAGAGTGTGAGGTGAGGAAGCTGTGATGAAGCTGCAATGTGTGGATGCTGTGTTGTGATCAGAGTGTGATGTGATGAAGCTGTGATGAAGCTGTGATGATGTTGTGTTGTGGTTCACAGCTGTGATGCCGTGGTCCAGTTCAGCTCAGCTGGAGACACACATGCATGAGTAAACACTGATTCTCTGCTCTTACAAATGGAGAAATTAAAGCCTCCATGTTGCATAAGGCAACAGGAAACAGGCCTGTGTGTGTGTGTGTGTGTGTGTGTGTGTGTGTGTGTGTGTGTGAGAGAGTGTGTGAGTAAGAAAAAGATAGAGGGAGTTCTGCTTTTATTTGCTAATATTTTGTACTGAATCACAGGAACAGGGCCTCAGACAGCATCTCTGTCTCTGTCTCTTCATCGGTTTTCATAAAACATCCGTTTGTCTGCTGCTATGAGGCGAACAAGTGGAGGATGTTAGCTGTTTCTTCTTTTCACTTTATCCTCTCTTCTTCCTTATTTATATCTCTTCTTTCCCATACAGTCTGAGAGCTTTATTGCTGAAACCTGATGCCTAAATGGCATAAATTGCTTTGTACTCTAGGCGTCTATACGCATGCTTAGTTTAATACCTCACATAGTACCTTATACGTATATATATCATTTTATCTGGGATGGCAGGGCTCAAACCCAGATCCTCAGATCCCCATAGTCACAAACTAGAACCCTAGCCTTATACAGTGTGTATATATACTAATATTATACAGTATATTGCCAAAAGTATTGGCTCGCCTGCCTTCACATGAATATGAACTTGAGTAACATCCAATTCTTAATCCAGAGGGTTTAATCTGATGTTGGCCCCGCCCCCTCTACAGCTATAACAGCTTCAACTCTTCCAGGAAGGCTTTCCACAAGGTTTAAGTGTCCTGCACAAAGACCTGACCTCAACCCGATAGAACACCTTTGGGATGAATTAGGGCAGCGACTGCTAGCCAGGCCTTCTCATCCAATATCAGTGTCTGACTTTACTAATGCTCTTCTAAAGTAATGGTCAAAAGTTCCCATAAACACACTCCTAAACCCTGTGGAAAGCCTTCCCAGAAGAGTTAAAGCTGTTATAGCTGCAAAGGGGGCAGGGCCAACATCATATTAAACCCTTTGGATTAAGAATTGGATGTTAACCAAGTTCATATGCATGTGAAGGCAGGCGAGCCAATACTTTTGGATGTGTAGAAACTTTACATACTGTTTGTGCACAGATAATATCCTTAACTATAAATTTATCTTGAACCATTTCCATATATGGATTTTTGTAAATTGTGTACCAGGAAATAGCAGGCGCACTTTGATGACATCAGAACTCAGTGAATGGTTAAAAGGAAGAAAGAAGTAGTTAGAAGTTAGAAGGGATGGAATGGAGTTAAAGCACAGAGAAGTTTTAAAGGAGAGTGATTATCAACAACGCAGCAAAACGCTATAAAGGCCACTTTTAGACTTCTATTTATTTTGGCAAATAATTATTTTCTGACACACAAGGTTGTTTATTAACTAGCCGTTTAATTTGAAAAGCCCTGTATATCTTTAAGAGATTTAAACTTCCAAGTATTGGATGAAACACACCACATAGTGCATGCTTTCTGTCTATCTGTCATGTGATCAGTAAAACAAATCGTGAGCATGAGCTGTTCAGAACAGCGGCCAGACAAAAGTGAATGAAATGAATTTGCGTAGAATGTTGAAATGAAAAACAGGAGGTTACCCCAGCAGTGATGGACTACAGGTATGCCTTACTGAATGTCTGTGAAACAGGGCCGTATATGATTTGGATGTTGTGTGAACATTGCATTATACCCTTAACACAGCTGTAATGACTGTGTCTGCTCTGTGTCCTGTTTGGGATTTCTGAATCCTGTTATAACCTCATGGCACTGCAGGTCTTTACAATCTGTTTATTTAAGAGCATTTGTTTGGACAGAGTCTCAACAATTCCTTTAATGAAATTTTCTGCTGCTACCTTTTGTCTCACTACAGAATCACAATCAAAGCCTGAGCATGAAATGCTCTATTTTATATTAAAACTCAACCAACAGATTATTGATACTAAATTGCGCACTTAAATAACCTTGAGTACAACTGCAGGCTGATTTATCCATCATGGCAAAACTGTTGGTGGTGGAGTTATAGCGTTTTGAAAAATCATACAAAGCTCATACTGATGTAACTCATAAACTAAAATAAATTTTGACATGATATTTGAACAACCTTGTGACTCCAAAAAAAAAAAAACATGCAGAAATATTCTTTATCAGTTTGCAATACTTCATTTGGAAAAAAAATTCTCAAAACTGTAAAAATGGAGTTAACTCATTTTGCAGTCAAACTGTTCAGACATATATGAATAATATCACTGTGCAGGGTGACAAACTAAACGCAGAGGGAATAAAGTAGAAGAAATGACTTATAAATGACAAGAAGTAAACAAAGCACAGATTTGGCATATTACACATGTCAAAATAAAAGTCTTAAAGAGACATAAAGGTCCTCACATGGAGAATCCTGACAATTTTATAACTGAAAGGTTGCAATATTTTTTTTCTAGCAAAATATAACAACCAGGACTGACAACAAATTAGCTTTAACGTCTCACATAGTTCTGTCCAAAGGTTTCACACACTAGTGCTGCGCTGTACTGCTTAACGGAATTCTGAAATTAGGAAGGACTTTAGGACTTCACCGGGACAATGACTTCTAGAAGAATCTAACATTTTAAATGGTAATAATACCTTAAAAATATTTTACATGCTAAAAATTGTCCATTATATAAAACTAGCGGACGTGCCTGGTTAAAGAGTTTGTAGAAAGAGTTAAAAGGTTAAAGCTAAAAATAATCTGCTGATCTTTAATGTATCTTTCATTGTCTTTCACAATCTACGTTTTTTTTTTTTTTGAGTGAGCCATGCTGTGTTTTGTTTGTGTTTCTTGAGGATTGTAGCGGCTTGTAGGTGCATTACTGTCGTTTCTGTACACAGTAAATGCGTTGTGGTTATGTATTTAGGATTCTTTTGTATGGCAACGCAGCCACGCTAATTTGAAAAATAGTTTTTTTTTTATACATTTTTGCATCAAACTGTGGTTCAAGCAAACTGTTATACTAATTATAATACTAATACTACTAATAATAATATTACAGTACATTTGTAAGAAACTCCTGGATATTCCTGGTTAATTAACTCGTATAGGTATTAGCTTCATTAGGTTTATATACGTGTGATCTGATACGACTCTGCTCGGTGCTCATCCACATGTTACATAAAAATCAGGATTAATGAATTAAGACTGGTTCAGACGCAGCGTGTCAGGTGTGTGGGTGGATGTTCCGCATGTACAGAGTGTCCAGTAAACACTCGTCCGTCCACGCGGCAGCTGTGAAGATGAGCATCACGAGCAGGATACGTACTCGCTCTCTTCCCCCCTCAGGGAACGTGTCGCCTCCACCGGCCTCGTCGGGTTATCACACAGAATAAGATGAATTTACTTTTAAATAGTTCCGAAGAATGTTTACACACCCTGAGTGGAGGAATTGGGTTGGTTTGGAAGAATGATGGCGTTCTGCGTCTCTGAGTAGATTTTCATTTGACCTTGATGAAAGTCGATTGATTGATTGATTGATTGGTTTAATCATAAGTAATATCTATTGATCAGTTCCTGCAGTTTTATGTATAATATTCTATATTACTGTAAGTATAGAGACCAGAGCCCTGTCATTTAATCAATTATGTTCAGTTTTCGATTCAGAATCGATTCATTCGTTTTTTAAATTTTTTTTTATTGTTTTTCTAAAACATGCTATTTTACAGAAATGTTCCTTTAAGGTGTTTCTGGTTCCTGTTCTCAGCATGGCTCTTTAAACAGAAAAGTTTGGTTTAAACTTCGGCGTAAGTTTGTCTGAACTGGGGCACGACAGCGAGTCTGAAACCTGCAGGTAGGAGAACTCTGGAGTCTGCAGGGAAGCAGCGGGTCAGCGTGACATTTCTGCTCAGATCAAAACCCTGTGCGAGTTAGCGATAGCGTGATATGTGGCGCAACACCCCGGCGTTTTATTTCATCTCCAGCATCGAGGCAGGGTTTAAAGCGCCGCTGCTCAAAGGACTGCAGATGACTTTGATATCGCTCTGAGGGGATGCGGCTTAAAGAGCAGAACTCCTGGAGTTCACCTTTATCCCTGTGTGCCTTTATATCATCACACGGGCTACCGAACCCTCGACTTCCAGGTCAGACAGAGTGAAGGAGTGACTGCAGCACCAGCTCCAGGAGAATAGTCTCTTACTCTCACTGTTTCGTCCGGGCCGGTCTGACAGGTCTCCAGTGACCACACCCAGGAATTACATAGACACATGTACAGGAAGTGGAATAAATTATAAGTAGTACACACTGTGTGTGTGTGTGTTGTGTTAGTGTCCTCATCCTGAAGTTGATGATTCTCCTCTAGTTCCTCGTTCCTGAGTGTTTTGGATCCCTGATCATGTGACCCAAAAGTTTGGTATGTTTTTAAACCGTATCTAAACACTCGAGCTTCTGGAGATGGAGGAAGAAAATAGATAGAGATATCGATCGATCCCTAAGGAATCTCATTCCTATGAGCTACTCACTGTTTTTAGAGTATGGCATCAACAACTCCGCCCGCATCCGCTGAAATCGCCACCTGTGTGTGCATATGTGTGTGTGTGTCTGTGTGTGTGTGTGTGTGTGTGTGGGATAAACTGATAAAGCTGATAAACTAGAAACTCAGGTGAGAGGATTGGGCTTGATTTATATATAAATATTAAATCACTAATATTAGATGTATTGTGAAGGTCAGCCTCCTTGTTCTCGGCTCCACTCTGTGTTCATTGGCGGCTTGTAAACCCAGTAGATGTGCACTGCCACCTGCTTCACTGGAGAGTGTTGATAGACGCGTGTAGTGGGGAGCAGAGCAACGTTACTACTGTGAAAGCTGGCTGGAGGGGGAGGGGGAGGGGTTCGAGCAGTGGTCTTTGTGCGGGGTTGTGTGTAGTGTTGAAGCACCTGTACTCCTCCTACAACAGGGAAATTTGATGTGACATCATCGGTGTAAATATACAGTAACCTTAACGCACATGACTATCAGCTGGATTTTAGCTCCTCCCCAATTGTCGAGGATTTCACGCTGGACATCAGTGTGTGAAGTTGGACTTTTATAAACACCGCATCGCTCCAGGGTTTTTTACTCCAAATTTAGACGCCATCAGGGTTTGTGTGATGTTTTTAAAATATTTTTTTCCTCTAGAGCGTTTGCTAGCTGTAGCATCATACGTGGATGTAAGCTCGTGGCATTAGCGCAGCATCCCTGATTGAGCTAATCTCGTTTAGCGGGGCTTAGCAGGCCGTGTTTAGAGGTCATGTGATCAGAGAACAGCAGGCTATCTGGGGTCAGGATGCTTAATGGGCTCGTCTCCTCCAGCCTGAGGGTGCTGAGTACGTGACTCCTGTTTCCTGCACACACTCACACACAAACACACACACACACACACACACACACACACACATGCAGCGAGGCAGAAGAGATTTAACTAACACCAGCAGGCGTGTGAAGGAGACGTCACTGAGACTCAGTCACAGCTTCATCATCTCCAGCACATGGAAGTTTCTGGACGATCGGACGGCAGAATTAAACCGCGGCTCGTTATAACGCGCTTAGCATGTGAATTAGAGTGAAGGACGTAATATAAATATAAAAAACACTTAAGACGTGCGTCTGAGACCAGGGCGGAAAATAAAATGATTTTTCTCATCTCGGCGTGATTAAGAGCTGAAATCTGTGAGGCAGCTGTTAAAGCACCAAACGATGACCTGCTTCTGCGACATCTTTTATTTTCATTTTTAAAAGAATTTGGTGAGCAGGAGGCCGAGTGTGGCTCTTAAATGAAGGCGATAAATCATTAGCATTCTGGATGTGATGATAGAAATCTGACTAAACACTCAGCAAATGGTGGCTCATTATGTAACGATGGCTGTTTATCAGGGACACGCTGCAGGCTAATTAGCATCTCAGCTCTGTGACCGGACCAAACACACACACACACACACACACACCTGGGTTTCACCTTTATGAGCTTGTCCCCCACATGATCAGAAAGTTAACAAAACCATATCAGTTAATTTCTCACAAAAATAATCATTTGTGCTCAGTGAGTTCTGAGACACACGTTATTATTTTAACACACACACACACACACACACACGTAGTGACCAGTCACAGTCACCAGTCACAGTGAAGTTACAGGTTTGGCCAATCAGATCTTGTCATGCTAATGGTGTTTGAGCGGAGTGTGACTCCTGGTGTTCAAAATACACACAACATTGATATTAATATAAAAATTACAAAGGGGCGTTCGAGTCAAACTGGGACTCCCTTTATTTCTCTATATAATCCCCTGATACACTAATGCACGTATCCCAGTGTTTCACTAGTGCTTGGACACCATCAAGGTAGAAAGTTCTCTCAGTACGGAGTGATGATTGGAAACGCCAGCCTCCCAGGAAGCGAGGTCAGGACTGTACGGGGGACGTGGCCATAACTCCCAGCCGAGTTCCCGTAATGTGCAAGTGGTGTTGGTAAACGAGTGTGTGTTTACAGTTACAGTTCACACACACACACACACACACACAGATGTGTCTCTTCTGTGAGTCAGTGGCGTCGATTTTCAGTCTCGCTGAATGTTCGTTGGAACAACTGCAGTAAGCTCTGAGCCACCTTGGCCGGGATCGGGGACGTACATACATGGATTAACGTCCTTCTTTAAACGTTTGTTTTGATGCAGCTAAGAGTCTCTTAGCTGAGAGCTTCAAGCTTTTACTGAGCTTGAAGCAGAAATGCGGTTCAAGTCCCGGCTTGACTTCACATTCCAATTTTATTTGGTGCGTACACGACCGTACACAGTATAATATACAGTCAAATGCTTAAACGACCTAGGTCTGTGACCTAAAAAGAAAAAATGAGATGGAATAAGAAGATATTTAGAAAGATCTTTCTTCAATAATAAGAAAAGAATTTGTTAAATTGTAAAAATGTAAAATTGAACATCCCTTGTACTTTTACTTTGATTAATAAACCGACCTTCTCGTATTAAAGACGTTCAGTGAAATATCTGTGGTGTTTCTGCGACTCCAACGGTATGGACACTGAGCTCCAGGTGTGTGAGAGTGAGATGTGTGAGAGCGTCTCTCTGTGACCATCACACACACCGGCCGGTGCTCTGAACACAATGTCGTACAGAGACGTCATGATGACCTGCTGTGAGAGCCGACACCATTGTGGGTTCTGTAGGGTTTAAGCGGGTAAATAAAAGGTGTTGTGAAGTTGTATTGTTGTGTGAAACGCCTTGCAGCTGTTGGCACCTTGCTGCCAAGTCAGAGGGACAAATAACACACACACACACGCGCGGGCGCCCACTCCACCAAGTGACACTGCGAGTGAAACTCGAGCAAAATAACGCAGGGAAAATGCAGCGAGTGTGTGTGTGGGAGGTGAAGCGTCCTGGCATGATGGAGAGACAGAGCTGGAGGACAACAATCACAAAAAGATACACAATAAACACCTGCGTCAGTGACGCGGCGAAACCCGAGCGTCAGCTAACACGCTAAGGCTGCTAACGTGACTAGCGGTTATTAGCCTATAATGCCTGGTCGAAGCACAGTCTTGGGGGAGGG
>JAOVVA010030432.1:0-15646 GCA_028565275.1 Leiocassis micropogon
TTGAATGTGATGCTTGTAACTGCTTCTGAAATGAGAATTAAACCTACATGCTACACAAATACATCAGTGTCTTTGTTGAAACAAGAAAACAAGAAATAGCAAAAACATAAATAAAACCACTTTGTTTTCATCCATTTACAACTTTTTTTTTTTTTTTTTTCCAATTACCTGTTTCCATGTGTGACATTTGCAAAATGGATTAAGTCAAATTGACAGGCAAATAACCACTAGTTGTGGTTTCAAGAATCAAATATTGCATTGTCTCAGTCCAGATAGATAATTTACAGTTTAAGTTGTCGCAAAAGAGAGTCACAGAGACCAGGATGTAGATTTAGATTTTAGATTTAGATTCCTTCCTTGAAAATGAAAACTTTAAAAATGTTTTAAATGGGGTTTTAAATGTTTACAACATAAGGATGTACAGCCATGGCCAAAGGTTTTGAAAAAAACATACAGTGGAACCTCAGATTGCAAGTAACAACAGTCTTCCCCACTTTCATTGATCACTCAGGTTTGTTGATAGTGGACTGACTAGTTGCTTTACTTCCGAGGGAGCCCTCATTTATGTGTTTCCTTCTTCCTCCCCCTTTTCATTATGCTGTCATAGTTAGTCCTGCTAGAGTCCTCCGATTGCACTCTGCACTAAATATACATTCACCTTATACATTTTGTGACCTTTAATCTCTCTTTTCTCTTTTTTCTTCTCTTCTCTTCTCCTCTCTTGTCTTCTCTCCCCTCTATCTCTCTCACTCTATCTCTTTCGAGTTGTATATGTCGTTCCAGAGCTGCCAGCTCTGACTCATCCTGGTGCCCCGCTTCTTTTTTGCGGCCCTGTATGTAGTCTGCTTGGGATGCATGTGGTGACTGAGGACAGTTCCATTTTACCATAAAGACCGTCCTAGTCTTGGCTGATGTAGATAGCTGTTCTTTGAGGACTGGTGACTGCAGTCACTTGATAGTTCAGGACTGGAATTTCCTACAGTCAGGATGTGGCCCAGAAGTTGATTGTTAACATGCCATGGCGAATTGCAGAGGTCTTGAAAAAGAAGGGTCATCACTACAAATATTGACTCATTGTTTAATCTTATTGCCAATGAAAGCCTTTGACACTAATGAAATGCTTGTAATTATACTTCAGTATAAAAGAGTAACATCTGAGTAAGATCTAAAAACACTGACACAGCAGCCTTTGTGAAATTAATACTGTATTTGTGTCATCCTTTAAATTTTTGGTTACGGCTGTAGTGTAGGTGTATGACACATAGCACTATATAGTATAATAACAGTAGGATGCATAACTGCACCATCTATAAAATCATGTACTGTATGCTCTCTGCTTTACTCCAATGATGCACTGGTCGATACAGTGAATTAATAGTTCATGTTACTTTAGTCATTACTAGTTTGCCAGTGACTTGGCAGTACATTCCACCATTTTGGAACCGTTTCCTTCCTTATCCAGCTGAAAGATTTTATTGCACACCTACAATAAATTACAACAAAGAGAGGTTTGAGATTAAAAAAACATAATTCAACATATATGAAGCTCTAATCAATTCAATATAAAATAAATATAAATAAATATAAAACCTTCAGGTCATTTATCATAAGTTACAAAAATACTAAGAAGAATAATTAAAGGATAAAATCTGTAATTAATGTAATGATGGGAATATAGTTGAGTTTTAGTTCTGAGGAAGAACTTGTGAGTTGAGTCACAGACAAGTGATTAACCACTTTGCGCAAATGAAACCTAGACTGTTTCATGTGTAAATCACAAACTGACTTGCTTGAGGCTTGCTGTTTGAGTGAGTGGGTTGTATAAACAGAGTCTATTGGGAAATTATAACTTTAGTTGTGTGCAGCTGTTACAGCTTAAACAATCAGCAAAATAAAAATTATTTTTTGTATTATTAAATAGTAGTATTATAGTATTTAAGTATATAAAACTTCTTTATTTAGTTCCATGCTGTGCCCCTAAATGGACAAATAGAGTACAGTACATGACATATAGAAAACACCAAAGGACTTATACATTTTATATGCTAGTAACTCATAAAACTTGAGTGCAGTCACAACAATGATGGAAATGACAATGACAATAAATTAAAAGTCAGAAAAAATACATAATAAGAATTTACAAACAAGTCAAAAAGGTTTTTTTTTACAAGGTTTGAAACTGACAAATGATAATACAGAGGAGCAGTTAAGTACGAAACATCTGTAATAGCTTGCTGTTTTTATAAGCTGGCTGATTATAGTTGTGGATGGCTTCGATCTTGTTTTTTTAAGGCTTTAGTAAGTCTTTAATGTTTTAGTCTGTTTTTGCTCCGGCTTAATGTTTTAGTCTGTTTTTGCTCCGGCTTAATGTTTTAGTCTGTTTTGGTTCCGGTTTAATGTTTTAGTTGGTTTCTTTCTGTGTTTTTGGTTTAGTTTTGTGTTTGTGTTTTTCTGTGTTTTCATTTTAGTTTCTTTTGGTGTTTTGTTTTTATTGCAATTAATTATTTTACTGTGACTCATTTTAAATGTATATATGGACATTGTTTAACCTGGGAAATTTGTTATAAATAAAGATTTATGTATCTTTCTGTCAGAGTATCCGCGTCCCTGTGTTCTTGTTGAGAGAGTCGCACCTGGGTGTCCTAATCTTTTCCCGGGTAACCAATCCTGGGTGGCGTAGTCGGTATTTATTATCAGTCTTTTTAAGGTTGATTTAGGGAAATTCTATGATTTTCCCCACATTGAGAAAACAAAGTCCACCACCCCGCCACATTTAGTACTTATCCACTTGCACGCGACCAGATTTGAGTTTTATCATCGGTAGACTATCTCAGCATTTTGCTAACCCACACTTTTTAACACTGGAACAGTAAATCATGTGTTCAGATACCGTAAAGGTACAGCAGAACAGGAATTATGCTTCAAGAAAAATGACAGAGAAACTAGGTCTAAGAGTATACAGTATACTCATGATGAACGGGCATCAGATGCAAAAGACAGACGAAATACCTCAAAATAGTGAAGGAAGTTCTTTGTTCTCATGGAAAAGTAAAAAAAACACTCAACAGTGGCATTGTCTACTTTTGAAGCGGAATACATATCCTTAGCATCAGCTATGCAAGAATGTATCTACAGTACTTAGAGCAACTCAAGGGTATGGACACGTACCAATACGTACAACCAAGAGTGTATGAGGACAACCATGGTACCATAGCACTAGCCAGAAACCCAATCTGTAGGCAAAGGTGCAAACACATTGATATCAAGTACCATTTTATAAGAGAAACTGTAAATGATGGCAAGGTAATCGTGGAGTATTGTCCCACTGAGAACATGGTTGCTGATATTATGATAAAGCCAGCCACGAAGCAAAAATTTAAAATGTATGTTTGGCACTGAGTGTGAAAATGTATGTATGTTAACATGATTTCTGCAAAGGAGAAATCTTAACTTGTTATTCTTGTTTTCTCTTTTCATGCAGTGGTGGTTCTCTGACTTTTCTGTCTAGCACTTCACACTACCATGGGGTGGAGTCCCTCATGTTCCACATCATGCCTTTGCTCTGGAGTTCCGTTGTCTTCCATCCTGGTCACGACGGATGAAACTCCTGATATCCCCAGAGTGCCTGCTGAATGCCAAGACCTTAAGCAAGTCTTCAACAAGACTTAAGTCATGTCTCTTCATCCTTATCATCCCAATGATTGCTTCATAAACCTGCTCTGTGGTACCTGTCTCTATGGTCTCCTCTACTCGCTGGCACATCAAAAAAGGGAGACCATGAACAAATACATCACAGAGTCTCTCATTGCATGAATTATCTGCCCATCTGCCTCTCCCGCAGGGGTGGGTTTCTTTTTGGTAAGAATAAAAAAGACGTATCCCTTCGCCCTTGTATTGACTATAGAGGGCTCAACGAGATAACAGTAAGGAATTGGTACCCTCTACCACTTATGGCCACAGCCTTTGTGGTCCTCCACGGAGCCAACATCTACACTAAGCTGGATCTATGCAACCCGTACCATCTTGTCAGAATTTCTCAAATCTAAATTCTTTCATGTTTGTTTACTAATACAATAGCCTGATTTTTTTTGTGTGTTTCATGCAACATTCATCATGCAAGTTTCATTCAACATCCATCATGTTCCTGGTTTTTGTTTTTTCACCATCTAAGCTAGAAATTGAGCCAGGCAACATTTAGGTAGTCTTCAACTGGCATACCCCGGCCTCATTAGGGGTTACAGTTCTGTTGCTGCCTCAACATCTCTGAATTCCTCCAAGACTTGCCTTTATTGGAACAAAGAAGTGGAGGGCGCCTTTACTGACCTCAAGATCAGCTTCACCTTGGCCCCCATCCACACTATCCCTGACCTGTCTTGTCAGTTCATGGTGGAGGCCTACACTTCAACATTGGCTTTGAAGGTATATTTTCACAAAGGTCTGCAGATCCCCTACCAGCCTTCTCAGATCCTTACCTGTGCCTCGCCTCTTATGGTCTCGCATTTCCTTCAATTTTATGACGGGTCTACCTTTTTTCTGATGGGAACACCTGCATCATGACCATCATAGACTGCTTCTCTAAGTCTGTACACTTTGTTCCTCTTCCCTCCACCAAGGAGACAGCAGATCAATTAATCCTCCACGTATTCTGATTGGTCTCCCCAGTGACATTGTCTCTGAGTGAGGACTGCAACTTACTTTGCAAGGTCTTTTGCAAACTCATCAGGGCCACCCCACAGTTTGTCATCAGGGTTCCATGCACAATCAAATGGACAGACTGAGAGAAAGAAGTAGGCACTGGAGGTTGCACTTGTAATTGTCTTAAAGACATGGTTCATGAAGATTGGTTTTATTATAAATCCATGATTCCTTGAGTTCATACAGCTGTTAAAAATGTATTTAAATGTGTCTTTATATTACCCTAAACGTAATACTGGTTAAAAGCTTGTGGAAGCTTTTATTTTGGTGGACAGGTCACCTGACAAGGTAAGGAGTATCTATGGATCACTGTGGCATTATGGGTCAGGGTTAACATGGATGCAGAGAAGAGATACTGTACTTAAATTAACTTTATTCTGCACTTGGTTCAAGGCGCACATTGTAATTGTGCTTTACTTGCTTTGCCTTACTGTTTATTCATGTTCATTTAATGTTCATGTTTAACGCTATTGATGTGCTCAACATGAATAATATGGTTTAGCAATTTTACTTGATTATTTGCATTTCTCTTATGCTGGAGTGCTTGGGCGTGTTTTATCAATGGATGCAAGTTTGAGAAGTGTACATATTAAAATATTTATATGCTTTTATTTTGTTTTAGTTTTCACTGTGTCTGCTGAAAAAGCGAGAAAGAGAAAATAAACGTTCAAGAGACATCTGTACGATGCCTAGCCAATATTGGAGCAAGTTCCTCCCAATGGGTCAAGTATGCTCATAACTCCCAACAATCAGCTTCCACAGGTACAGTATGTCTCCATTCCAGTGCTGTGTGGGCTATTTGCCACAACTGTTCCCAGCACAAAAGGAGGAGCTTTGTTTCTCTGTAAACAGGCATGGTCATGCGCAAAACAAACACTGCTACAATCTTCCAAGGCATACAAAAAACAGACGAATTCTAATTCAGACACTGCACCAAAGCTCTCCAGTCCCGTTTGGGGGAAAGGGTCATACTGGGGACACTCTCACCCTGCATAATTCGCCCTTTCACAATGACCAAAATATTCAACCCATGCGCTGCACGACTCTTGCTCCCCTCCATGAGGCGGCAGATCAACCCCACCATCAATGTCATTCAGCTATGACGCATTGTAACCTTCCCACCAATTCTTCAGCATTTTTTCTGACAGATTTCAACGCTTCACGTTTAACTCTCGCTTTGTCTCACGATTCGGTTTCATTGCATGGCTTTGAACTCACACTTCTGGCTTCTCGACCACATCTCTGATCAGCAGTTTCAACTCGTCACAATGTTAAACCATCTCATGGCTTTAAACGTATGCTTCCAGCTTCTTGACCATGTCTTTGATCAGCGATTTTAACTTGTTACAATGCTAGAGGATCTCACAACTTTGAACTCAAGCTTTCGCCCACTTGACCAAATCTCTCCTCAGCGATCCAGATCACAGCACGATTTCCAAACTCTTGAGCAATACCCTGTGGTCCTAATACAAGTGGTATTAAGTTAAATACAATAGTTTGAAAATCATTTAGTCTTTTGCATAGATCGGGTACTGTTATACAGTACTAGATTAAAAGAAAAATTACTACTAACATACATTACTTGAATGTTTCATCTTTGACAATCCGCACACTAAAAATATTTTCTGAAAGTATTTCACTTTATTTAGTTCCATACTGTGCCCCTAAATGGACAAAGGAGGAGAAAAAAAGAGGAAGGAAAAGAAAGTTTTAAAAAAACCTCAAGAGACTCATACATGTTACATCCTGCTGGGAACTCGGAGTGCAGTATTGATGGGAATGATGATTAATAGAAGGTCAGTACAAATACAAAGAGAAAGAATTCACAAACAAGTTAAACACGGTTTGAAACGGACAGTATAGGTAAATGGTGCTGTGATATTTTAAGAGCTGTTTAATTTAGCAATGTTGACAGGATTGTTGTTTTCACAGATGATGTATGTAATAAATTCATTCAGCTAGTTGGAGAAGAATAGGTCAACTATTTTGCAAAGAGGAATGCGTAACTCTCTACAGTAGATTTGTAAAGCTTGTAGAGACAGACCCCAAAAGACTTGCAGTTGTAACTGCAACGAAAGATGGTTCTACAAAGTATTGACTCAAGGCTGGTGAATACAAATGCACAACACACTTTTCAGATATTTATTTGTCATTTTTTTTTTAACCATTTATCATTTTCCTTCCACTTTACAATTATGTGCCACTTTGTGTTGGTCTATTACAAAGTCCCAATAAAATGTATTTACGTTTGTGGTTGTAACATGTAAACTATAGTTTTCACTTGTAAAACACTGGTCGGTACAGCAGCAATCACATAGTAACTCATCAGTGCGTGGGCATGTGTAGGTGTTGGTATTATTGCTATTTGATTAAATTTGATTTGATATTACAATGGTTTACTTCATGACAAAACAAAAACAAACAAACAAAAAAAAAACAAGAATGGAGGGCTCTCTCCCTCCCTAGTGCTTCAAGCTGAAGTTGAAATCCTTAGCTCCTTCTCCCCGCTGCAAAGATGTCCGCCAGAGAATTATCTCATGTATCACATCATGCATACCTCGACCTGCACACCGGGAAAGCAGAGTACATCTACATGCACAGACAATAGAAGCTACTGAATGTAGCACTATTATTTCCATTGGTTTAAATGTCTATATTAGTTGTTAGTTTGCTTTAAGCTGGATTCCTTTGTCTCTTAAATCTTGTTGGAGTTGCTCCATCACTATTGCCCTTGTAGGTATGACAGGCTGATTAGATATCTTTTAGATTCTCATGGTTTTGAATTTTATGCACGTTACAACTTTTTTTCTTCCTGTTTTAGAGCAATGAACGAAAACAGCACATCTGGGACCTTCCTTCTTGGAAACCTCACAGAATATGTTTATAATTATGACAACTGTACAAGTGACTACATGCTTGAAAAAGGTATATCTGTCACCAGCAGAGGGCGCTTTACCATACAATTTTCCCTCGGTCAGTATGGGTTTACTATTTGTTTACTATGTAGCATGATGACAGTGCGATGAGGTAAATCAGCTTTTTGTGTATAGTGCAGAGCTGTAAAAAATTGTACTGGTCAATGATTCCATATAGTCCATCTTCATTTCAGTATTCTGTAGAATTACGGAGAATTGGAATTTACATTCTTTTTCTACATCAGAATAGATTAAATATAGAATTTTTATAGATGATTTAATTTGATTAAGTATTGTTATTTTGATAATGAAGCTCCCTGTTTATCACCGTAATATAGGTAACTACTGCAACTTTCAAACTATTGAGATCTGTGAACCAGATTACAGTCAGGAGTTGACCATCATGGCTGTCCAGGCCACGGTCTTCTTTTTTACCTTCATCCTTGGTGTGATTGGGAATAGTTTGGTGATTGTCACATTCACAAAGAATTGGCGTCTCCATCTACGCTGCATGACCGATGTCTTCCTCTTCTACGTTGCGGTTTCTGACCTGCTGCTGCTACTGACTCTACCACTGCAGACCAGCGAAATCATACTCGACACCTGGGTCTTTGGGAACGTGATGTGCAAGCTTAACTATGGGCTCTGTGCTATTAACACTTGTGGTGGCTTGTTGTTGCTAGCCTGCATCAGTGTAGATCGCTACATGCTTGTGGTACGAGCCAGGACTGCTCAGGCGCTACGTACGAGTATGCTATGCTACAGTAAGTTGTCAGTGATTGCAGTGGCACTCACCTCCATCGTCCTCAGCCTGCCAGAGCTCCTGTCCACATCTGTAAATCAAAACACAACAAGGTGCGAGTACGTAGGGAATGAAGGTGACAATGGGAGGGTGAAGGTATGGACACGTGTGGCAAAGGTAACAGGTTTCTGTGTCCCGTGCATCGCCATGATGGTGTGTTACAGCACCATCGGTCACGTCCTGATGCAGGGCAGAGGGAAATGCTTCCGTAGACAGAAGACACTGCGACTCATAGTAGCACTGATAGTACTCTTCCAGCTCTTCCAGATGCCGTACGCCATTGTGCTCTCTATCAGATTGTTCATATCTGAATATTCATGTGAACTGTGGGCTGACATTCACCTGGCTGAGGATGTCACACGCAGTCTTGCTTACGTCCGCTGCTTCCTCAACCCCCTGCTCTATGCCCTTGTGGGAGTAAGATTCCGCAATGACGTGATGAAGCTGCTGCATAATTGTGGCTGCATCTCTTCTCGTCTGTCACATGTGACACCTAACCTGGATCATGAAAGCTCGGTGAGTCCCTCATCCCCTCCTCCGACCATATCATTCATGCCCTTTTCGGGTGTCAATTCACCTAAAATCGTACCCGACACTGACAAAATTGAAAATCCTGTAGGTATCCCACAGTCTGGGGTCAAAGAGTCAAATCCACCTCAAATACTGTAGTTTCTGCTTTTCCTGAGTGCTAAAAATCTGAGGAGACTTTCAACCTATACCTGCCAGTTAAATCTTGTTTTTTGTTTTTTGACTATGTACAACTTATTACATACAATATGTAAATAATCATTACAAAGACATGAGGAGGTATGCTTACTGTTATCATCCATTAAGTACATTTGAAAGTATTTTATACTGCAGCAATGTGTCAAGACAAGTAATTTCTTGGAAAGTCTAACTTGCAAAAGCTTTAAAGTATCATTCGTGCATCAGAATGTACACTTGTACGCTTACCAAGAAACTGAAAAGCCTAATATCCTGAAGACTTTCCCATGGTGGAAAATTCTCTGTTATGTCCCGACACTGGACCTCCTTGCATAAATGCAAAATCAGCCTATGAAAAAATCAATCAATCAATCAATCTATAAATAAATAATAATGTATCAGTACATTATTGTCTTAAATATATTCATAAAAGTTTATATATAAGTTTTTACTATAGAAAGAATAAAGTGTTTTAGGTAATGAATCAATAAGAGTTAACTAAACTTCACTGTAGTATAAAACATTTCATGAAAATTTTGTTTCTGCTTTTTTTCATTGTCAATAATGTATTCAAGTTCAATACAGTACATCTTTTTTATGTAGTGGAAAACTGTATTATATAAAGATCTTATCTGTTCTTCATTTTGTTCTTGTCTTTATTATATAATGCAGTATTTTACGTTTTTGTTATCTTTTAGAGTCTTGAGCAGATATTATGATTACTGCTGTTACTTATGAATGTTGTAATAATTCAGATTGTGTGATGAATGTGGTTCTTGTAACTGCTTCTGCAGTGTTTGAGGTATTTAAAACCATTAAATCCACATGCTACACAAATACATCAATATCTGAAACAAGGAACTGCTGCTGTCTATAAATAAAACCTCACATTGCTTTAACATGTCAGCAAGTCCTCCTGCCACATTTGCACAACTGCTATAGAGCAAGTTACCAAAAAAAATGTATAATCACTTTGTTTTCATGAATTGACACCTCATAAGAGCTGATATTGATTTTCTTCATTAACGAACCGACCCCTCTGTTATATTTGCACTAAGGATTAAGTTAATTTGCCAAGCAGATAAGATCACTGGTTGGGGTTTTAAAGATAAAATGTGGCATTGTCTCAGAGCTGTTAGACAAATTACAGTTTAAGTTGTCACAAAGGAGTCACAAATGTAGATGCAGATTTAGATCTCTAAAGAAGAAGGCAAAGGGAATAGCTCCTCCTTGAGAAGAAATAAACATTAAGAGGAAGTTTCTAAAATGAAACCAGCCTTCTTTTAGGTCACACCAGAGTTGGGTTTTTAAATATCTACAACATGCAGATATGGTTAGGAGACACAGAACTGAACGATAACATCAGAGGGTTTAACTGCACAATCTGTAAAATCACCTAGACAATGTACTTTACACTATATTGCAGTGTGCTCAAATTTTCTTGAGCCGTGGCACATATTTTACATTAGAAAAATCCCTCAGCACACCTCCAAACAAAATGTCAAAAAATACATATGATGAAATTGTATTAGTTGTGAGAGGGGCTTGGGGTATTTCTTTAAGAGTACCAACGCTGAGTATCACATTTACGTTGATTTTGCAGGCTGTAGTATTAATGTCTCTGCCAGGGTGTGTGGCCGTTTTGATTTAGTGATGAGTTCAGCAACTTGGTAGCTAACTTCGAAAGCTCTCTCACACATTATTGTGGTTTTTCTAAAAAAAAAAAAAAGCTGCCTGTTCTCAGTCTGTTTACGCAAAATAGTCTCTGCTCTTTATTTGAAATGCCAGATGTTTTGTTTGGAGATGGTGTTCCACTTTGCTTGGAAGCATGACTCTGTTGGACAGCTTTTCCCCACACAAGAAACATAACAGAGTTGGTTCCCCAGTAAAAGTAAATCCAAAGGAAAGATAACTTTTATTGTATTGTCTTTCATTATATTGCCCGCTGTCACACCCGAAGCAATGTACAGTAATACACCTAGTAATTCTATTGTTTGAATGGCAACAGGTAGATACACAGGGTAATTAGCCACCTCCTGCCATCTAGTGGAAGAGAATTTAATTGTTCTGCCTGTCTCCATGCGTCGCTGACAAACAGCTTTTTTATTCTGCACATTTCTACTCACAGAGCACATTAGGTCCAATTTGACATTGTATTGAGATCTGCCTTAACCCTCTATTAATTCAAGTTAAGAGTAGGTATATTATGTATATTATTATATTGTGTTGGAGAAGGTTGTATATGTTAGAGATGTATGTAATCAGGCAAAGAAACAGATTTGGTATTTTCCATAAGATTTGCATATTTGTATTATTTATACATTTGTGTTGAATACAGTATATAGTGTGTGTTGCATTATTGTTGCATTAATTTATTGATTTTGTAGTAACTGGCAATGAGTCGGTGGAGGCCTCCCAGGAACTCCTTTAATGGCCCAAGCATGTGGAAACAGCTTGGAGCAAGGTCAGGAATGTAAAGAGAATGTGGCAATAAATCCCAGAAATTTCATAACATCACCTTGCCAAATTAATATTGGCCCAATATTTTGACATCCAACAATTATTGCAGGGCCATTTAATTAAAACCCTGTTATAGACCATGAATTTGTACAATAATAAATCATACAAACCAAAGATTTTTTAAAATCATTTTGGCAAAGATGTGGATCTACGGTCTTCATTTAAAGATAGATAGCTACAGTAGAGGTTGCTCATCCACCACATTATGCGAATTACATGTGGCATAGATGAGTCATATCACTCCCCTAAAGGCAGGGAGTGTTTGACCATTTTTGGTTTTGTAAAAGAGTATTGTGTTCACTTCCTGCCATCTGCTGAAACATGATTGGCTGGCAAACTTAATAAAAGAAATCGGTTTCATTTTCTCCCTTGCAGTCGCCTGTGCTAAAGAATGATTTGGACCTGGTGAGTGTCTTTTAAAGTTTTTATACAAGTTATTTTGTACAAACTGTTTTGTTTTGTATATAATATATAAAATACAAAATCACAAAATACCAAATTTTGCGCTGATTATGGTGAATTATTTTTAAATTATACATGGAATGATGTTTATACTGATGTGTACCTGCACTGTACATAGATACATTAAAATTGGTTACTTTTTAGATTGTCTGGGGTTTTATTTAATAAAATCAACCCTTTAACCTGTTTGTTGGAATGATAGGCGTTTAGCTTTAATGGGCCAACACTTTGCAGGTAGCAGACTAGACTGTAGCTGCTTCCATGACAAAACCAGTCAGTTTCCACACGTACTTTTGGGTTGTCTGTCTATTAAGATGTGAATACTATAAACATACAGCTTGGAGGTTGCCGCAGAGGCAGTCACAAATATTTTAATTTATTTTAAATTATACAGTGTTAAAAGTTAAAATTGTTGTAAATAGTTACTTGAGAATGTCGAGCATTTTTTGATAACCCATGATGTGATTATTATAATCACTGTGAATGTTCATTTCCCAGAAACCTGAAAGTGAAACATGTTAAACAGGTCTGTCAGCTTTAAGCACTGAGATTGTACAAAATCCAGGGGTCACAATTTGTTCATCACACTTTACCAGGGGCGGACTGGGACCAAAAAGTGGCCCTGGACTTTCTGGCCCACAGCAGCCCACATCATAATACATTTGCTCATTGATGTAGAGATACATTTTTAACACCAGTTACAAGTATAAAAATATAACACAATACAGAAATCAATGCTTTTTAAACATATTATTTGAAGTATCGCTGAACATATATATAGATACAAGTGAGCATTTTAACAAATTGCCCTGTGAAACCGGTACTTTATATAATAATAATAATAATAATAATAATAATAATAATAATAATGCAGTGATTTTCTTCTTCTTTTGCAGGTTGTCTGGATACATTATGTTGCCAAAATATATTCTAAAATTTTTTAAATTTAATTACAAACATTTTAGAAATAAATCTTTTCACGAAAAATGTAAAACTATGCTAAAATCTACAAATGGACCTATTATTAACAAAAATGGAAACCTTTATGAATATGATCCAATAATTTTAGATACATTGTGTAACCTACCACAATGCAAAATTGAAATCCCAGAAAAAAATACTTATGGAGTTGGCTGTTACTACGGTTACGGCTATGTCCTGACTGCTCTTCATGTTATCAAAGATGCAGGTAATTCAGAAATACTCTGTACTTTTTCTACTGAAAACTATGAACTAATCTATAAGGCATGCTTTACAAACTCATGTAACACTGACCCAGAGCGAGATCAGGCTTTTATTAAATTATTTGGCAATACAACTCCACTTGGACATGGTCTACACGATCTGACTGGTAAAGGGTTACATGGTAAAGACTGGTTACATTTTTACACAAAAACCCCTGATGGGAATTTTCAGAAGCAGGAGGGTAAAATCCTTCATCCAAATACAAGCATGCAAGCACAAATGTGTCTCGATGAATTTATAATATCTGTCACAGGGAAACCTGGAGACAGTGGCTCGCCTGTGTACAATGCTAACGATGAACTGATTGGAATATATCGGGGAATCTTTACGCACTGTCTATGTGAATATGGCCGCTGTTCTGAAATTTCTCCACAATTTAGCCCATTTATCTAATATATTATCATGTTAAACAATTTTTTTTTTTATTTTTTATTTTTTATATCTTAAAATAGCCTATAAAAAAGTTTTTATGAATAAAATAAAATATAAATAAAAATTAAATATAAATAAAAAATAAATATAAATAAAAATTTTATGAGGATCTGTGAGTGCGCTGTGAGCAGAGCAGCACGAGCAGTGTCATAAACAAAAACATTTTAATTCTATCTTAATAGTAAAAGCAAATCAATAGCAGTCACATTTGAGATATATATTTTTAGACTTTTATCCCTTTACATTCATTCTGAGTAGGCATGGCCTGCACCATAGGCAACTTGTGTGTCTCCAGACACCACTTCCACTTCACTTTTGCCAGGTGGCTGCCCAGGATGATGTAACCTTAGCCTTTGCAACAACCTGGTAAGTTTTAATCTGGTAAAGAAATAAGCACTTTCTGACAAGCCATGTGGTATAAAATTTGTAACCCCTGTCCCCTCCCTATTTCTCCCTACTGCTCCAGTCTAGAATATCTGCAAGGTGATACTGATGGACTTCTGCAGTGTTTCCTTTTGCATTCTGGACTGCCAATGTAACTCATCCTGATGCCCTCTTGATATGTTCTTCTGAAGTGAATGTTTCTTTTGAGATGTTGCTATTCAGATGTTTTTATCAAGATGTCTCTATCAAAGTTTCTCAATACCAACAGAATGTTGTTTTGTCGACGCAAATGAGAATGGGTTCCCTTTTGGGTCTATTTCCTCCCAAGGTTTCTTCCTTGGAGAGTTTCTTGCAGTTATCATCATTGCAACATCACTGTCATTACACGTCTACATCTGTGTGATGTTATGACTTATTTTGCACTTCCTCACGTCATCTCAGGAATTCTTTCCTTGTCACATTCATCTTTGGCTGGCTCATTAGGACCCTCAGTCTACATGCAGATTTCTAAGACAATATGCCTGTTTGAAAAGAAATGCTTTTGCCTGTTTAAGAAATTAAACTTTGAACCAAAGTTTTTCTTGTGTCATTTTAACACTAGATATTAGGCCATATGGAAATTTAGATAGGTATACTATAGGCCGCGGTAGCTATTTTCCAAGAGGTGGAAATGACTAATTAAAACCCGACCAACTTTTTTTAAACTGGAACTAGGATAAAAAAAAAAAAAACAAGAATAAAAGAGATACATTCTGGCTGCACAGTGACTTTAATAAATAGGCACTAATTAATCACAAGGAAGGCGGCGGAGGCCTAGTGGTTAGCACAGTCAATTTGCACCTCGAGGGTCTGGTTTAAATTCCTGTCTGGGATTTCTGCCTCTGTGTGCATGCTCTTCCTATACTTTGTTGGTTTCCTTCTATTATGAATCAGCCACAGCAGAAAAATCACCAAATTGTGCTGGAAACTATCGAACCCTGTTGTTTATGCACTGAAAAAAATTATACTTTGGATCAACTTAAAAAAATTGCTTCAATTTGTTACAAGCAATTTTTTTACTTTCTCTCAAATAAAATGTTAGTTTTATTTAAGGTTTTTTTTTTTTATTAAATATAAATATATTTTTAAGTTTCCCCAAAGCAAAAATAAATTCATCCATCCAAATAAAAAACAAAAGTTGTTACAATGCCCTAGGCGAGTAAAACAAATTTTTCGACTTTGTAACAACTTGATTTTCACTTTAGTAAAAATTTTAAATTTTAAGTACACTGAAAAAAATAATACTTTCAATCAACTTAAAAAAATTGCTTCAATTTGTTACAAGCAATTTTTTTTTACTTTCTCTCAAATCAAATGTTATAATATTAAGTTTAATTTTGATTGAATATAAATATATTTTTAAGGTTCCTCAAAGCAAAAGAAATTCATCCATCCAAATCAGAAACAAAAGTTATTACAATGCCTTAGGCCAGTAAAACTTATTTTT
>JAOVVA010030462.1:0-15644 GCA_028565275.1 Leiocassis micropogon
GCTTCACAACCGGCAACACAAAAAGATGTTCCCATAGCGTTTTCACGCAGCATCGAGTGTAGCTTTTAAAAGGGAACCTAGCTTTATTCAGAAGAGGGCAGAGTGAGAAGGATGTGTTTCAGGTGCCTGGAGTAGTTTTTAAACCTCCAGGGTCTCCTCAAGCATCATCTGGGATTAATGCCCTAGTGGGAGGGAAACTCACATGTGGTGACATGCTTGGCAGTTTGTATTACACGCTACAGGTTTTTATGGTCAGGAGCAATGCAATTCCTAAAGTTCGCAGCGGATGATACAGTACTATGAGTCAGGATTTTCTCAATGGTGATAAACAACCTCAGGATTTTGGGGTTTAGACACAGCTTCTTAAGCCTACTGGGATTGTAGAAGCATTGTTGTGCTTTTTTTTTCTGTGAACTGACAAGGTGATGTGGAAATGAAGAATGCTCTTGTGTGTGTATGTGCGTGTGTTTAAATCCTGACCTCCTCTCTGTAAGACCGGTGTTATGCCGCAATTTGTTCGCATCTACAAATGTATTTGCCATCCGTTTGTCTTAAATTGAGATATTTCTACTTGTGAATAATGAAAAAAAAAAAGTTTTTTTTTAAATTTATTTGTTTGTTTATTTATTTTTGTATATTATGTCTTTTACATGTATTTTACATATTTCACACCTTGTACAGTATAGTTACAGAACTATCAGGGCAAAGCTGAAAACTAGAAGACGTTTTGAGTATCTCTAATAGCTGTGCTGTTCTTTCATGATTTAAGTGAACACTTTGAAATCCATCTGTGAAAGGACTGAAAGGGCTTGTGGGATATATGAGGTTCTTCCATTAGCTGAGTAAATACAAATGGCTTCTCTGTGTAGTGTTTGAGTTCACTTTGCTTTTATCAATGGTTTCTAAAAAAACAACAAAACAACCAAAATATCAGGTTAGAGCTCCAAGCTCAGGAAAAAATCTTCAGCGGCTCAGCTTCATGTGGAAGTGCAGTATGTTGAGTGAAACAGTATGCTTTCTTTTCAGGTATGTTTTGTGTAGTAAACCTGGTTCTAGGTTCAATATTTTTTTGCAATTTAACTGTTATTCAAACTTTCTTTTGGCTGCTCCTGTCGAGCACATGGGCACTTTGCACAGGTTTTATGCTGGATACCCCTCCTTACACAACCCTCCAATTTTTGTAACTGGGCTTGGAACTGGCACTGCTTCACTGGCTGGGTAGTATGGGGTGTAGGAACCGACCACCGGTGGGGCTTGAACTTGGATCCTCAGATCCTGGAATCAAACACCTACAGTCTTAGCGGCTTGAGCCACTCTAATTTAGCAGCTGTTAATTACACACTATTTCCTTTGTTTGCAAGCTTATTGAAAAGGTACTGTATTTGCTTCCCAGCTTTTGGAAGACCTCAAGCTTAACAACCTTTTTGAGAGGTTCCATTCTGGTTTTTGACAGGTCCATAGCACTGAAACAGTGCTACACCAGATTACAAATGACCTGCTGATGGCTGCTGATTCTGGATGCCGCTTTATTTCGGGCCTCTTTGATCTAACAGCTTCATTTGATACTATTGACCATAACATGCAATGTAGTGTCTTCACAATACTGTGCTCCCTCTGTCTGCTCTGGCCTAGCTCAAATCCTACCCATTAAACAAATTGGAGTTTATATCCTTAGGACATTTCAAATCTACTACACCCTCTGCCACCTGTAGTGTCCCTCAAGGGTCTACTGTGCATATTCTTTTTGCCATTTAAAAGCTTCACCTTGGTCATGTTATAAGCCAGTATAGAGTCTCTTTTCACTGTTATGCGGGTGACTCAAATATATATTAAATCTACCCTCTGTCATTCCAAAACAACCTCAATCCTAGTTGCCTTAAATCTATTCAGATCTGGATGAAACAAAATGTCCTGCAGCTAAACAGCTCAAAATCGAACATTCTTCTAGTTGGCACCCCCATCCAGTCTGTCACTCTCCTCTAATTAACTGTTATGAAGTGGAGAAGGACTTGTAATGTTAAAGCACTGGGAAGTTTCGTGTTTTATGGCGAACCCCCATGCAGAGTTTCAAAGGGGAAGCTGTGTGGAGGTGAGCTGCAAAAGTGATTGTGCACACTTACAGGCAGACTCTTCCTCGTCTGAGATAATGCAGTTTTGTTAAACACAAGAAATGAACAAAGACACAACAATCCCCCATCACCTTGAGAATTTTCTGTAATTTTTTTTTTTACTTTTCTCCCTTCTTTTTACTTTACTTTTCCCTTAAACCAGAGCAACTCGCTCTCATACCTGGTGCTACCCAATGTCAGCACGCCATCCGCAGTGTCTTGGGGGCCAGGTATCTCACACTCTTCCTGATTGCCATCATTGAGGCATTGCCTTACAACATATTACAACATTTGATAACCACAAGAAACACCTCTGCAAAACCTCATTAATTCATTTTAAAAGTGTAGCAAAGCTATGTCCCACTCTCGGTCTTGAAGACTCTGAAAAACTTGTCTATGCCTTTATCTCCTCTGCTGAACTGCTGTAGTACACTTTTCATTGGGATCTCTGGCCAGCGCCTTTTTAAACTCTAAAACATTCAAAACAGTTCTGCTAGAATGCTCCTGAGAGCAAGAAACTTTTAGTACACCTGTTGTGCAGTCTCTTCACTCGCTCTGTTCCCTACAGGACAGACTATAAAATTCTGCTCCTGACCCACCGATGCATCCATGGGACTGCCCTTCTCTATCTGAAAGCATTACTTTCTCCACTAAATTCCAACCACTTTCAGTGTATGCTTGTAGGCCGTGTGATGTACTGGCACCACATCCAGGGTGTATCCTTCCTTGTGCCTTTGGACTCCTGAGAAACCACTTAAATTACTATCTCACATATCCAGTTATCCATTGTCTATACTGCTTATACTTTGTAGGCATGGAACCTATCCCAGGGAACTGAAGACACAAGAACTTAGGGTAAAAAAAAAATATATATATATACTTTTATACAAGTAGCACAGGAAAAACATGCAAACTCCATGACCCAAGAGGAGATTGAAACTCTAAAATCTGGAGGTATGAAGCAATAATTCTAATGAATAAGGCACCTTTCCTTCTTTCTCATAAAACCTTTGAATAAATTTGGACTGATGGCACATCTTTAGTATATTTATATTTTCTTGAAGAGCATTCAGCTTTTTAATTGCTCTCTTAAGAGAATCCATCCTTTTACCCATCCTTTTACAGTATGGAGACAAATCTACCAAGCACATCCAAATATGAAAGATGAAAACTAGAAGATGTTATATGTAGCTTTAATTGTTAGGATGTTCTACTACAATTTAAGTCTACACTTTGAAATCCATCTGTGAAAGGTCTTCTATCAATACCCAGAGTATTCTCAGAATCGTGTCCTGAACATATCTTTCAAGTTTTGTGTGAATCATGAATCTTTAGGGAAACTCAAAGGACATATCAAGGACATAACAGGCACAAGATGGACTTCTTTTTGATTTGATTTTATATCTCTTTATGAAAAGTTTTAAACTCCCTTTTGTTGCTTTCATCTTTTAAAATCAAAAGCTGTTGTGTGATTGAGTTTTGTGGGTTTTTGTCCTCCTTTCTCTCTTATTCCTATATGCAACCAGTAGCATCTGGTCACCATGGAAACAAGGCCGTGTTTATGGCACAAAGTAATCAGCGGGTTCAGTGGGTTTGTTTGCCAAGCTCCAGTGTTCTCATATAAAGATCTCATGAGAATAATTATTTCATGCTTAGTTCCAGGCACAGTAAAAATAAATAAATAAGTAAATAAATGGACACAAGGTAGTAATAAGTCTGCTGTACACCAATGTGCATGAAGAGATGCTCTAATGATGATGGTCATTCAGCATAAATAATATCTAAATATTAATTTTTTTGGCACTTCAGGCTGAGAGAAAGGCTGTAAAATTGAGCTGTCATTATTTCACAAATGTTACAACATTGATGAAACATTTGGATCACATTTGGGTCTGAAATCGCTTTTATTCATGTTTGAGACTGCAATGTCAATCTCATAATGCACAAGTGCCTGTTATGATAGAGTACAATGACGCCTGATCCTGTGCCATTTTTCTGTTCAGGGAAGTGAAATATCATGCTTTTGTATGTTTTATTTCCAGCTCTGGGAATCCAAAAAGAATTGTGAAGATTTCAGACCATTTGATAACTAGATCCACTCTGGTAGGGCAACAGAAATAAACCCAGTCTCACAGGAAAACATGGATGCCCATACAGCTTCATTTCTAGAATGTACTTTATGACGTACTGTATACTAACATTTCAAATTTGACCATTCCGTAGGACACATATTACTTAAGTGTAATTGTTGAATGTGCAATCATTCTTCTAATGTTAAAGGTACGACATGCAACAGTTTGTTCCGACTGAGCAATCTGATTGGACGAGAGGCATTTCATGAGTGATGACAATAGATGGTAGGAGGACTGGGATGTTTAACTATACAGTATGTACTACTCTGCCTGTCAGCCACAACATGGGAGAAAGTAGGTCTGTTCAGTCTGAAGTACTGAAGAGAGAGCAACTACCTTCCAAAGCCCACATTCAAAACCAGTCACTAAAGTACTTTCAGCAAGAAAACACATCTGATCCCAAATCCCTCTCTAACCCCTGATCAAGTGCACTACTCTGTGTGTGGGACATTGGATTTTACACCCTACTGCAATAGATTTCTATGCTATTTGGGATTTTATCCCAGAACCTAAAAGTTAACTGAACTGATTCTCTAAAATAGACTAAGTGGAAAAATAAAGAAAACCAACACCAGGATTGTCCACCTCCATGGTTTATTCTTCTCACGTTGGTGAAATAAATAGAGTTTGTGGTATGAAAAACTGCATTATCTGTGGCGTATTTCAGGTGGAGCATAAACACACACACACACACACACACACACACATACACACACACACACATTTGGGAAAGCTCTGAGACCTGTGATAAGTTATACAGTAGTATTCCAAAATAAACAATAATGATGACTAAATAAAAGGACAGGCAAAATACATAAACTTAATTTAACTGAATAAACTGTAATATAACTTTTGTTCAGAGCCATCGGCTGTAATTTATTGTTTCCCTGCTGGGATATGATTTTTGGATGGTGAAAATATTTGGCTGTGATGTACCAAATATTTGGCCACATTTCAGCAGGCAGTTAACAAGTCCTGAGGAGACTCGTCTGTTCAGTTATTGAGTTATTCACAACAAGAATGAGACAGAGAAAACTTGAATTTCATTTGTAGATAAATAATTTATTCAATCGAAATTAATGTTTTCTTTACATGAAGGCACAGTAGTCAGTCGTAGATGCTGAGGTCTACAACATGACAGGGTCTGGACAAAGAAGCCAGATGTGTTAATAAGAGAGGGAAATTCATATAGAAAAACAAAAAAAAAAAAAATAGAACAAAAGAAAAAACAAACAATAAAAAAAAACACAGCCATGAACACTACTAGACAAATGAAACTGCAACCTGTTGAATAAAGCCAAAAAGCTTTTAAAAAATGCCATTATAATAGAAAATGAATGCATTTCTCCCTGTCTACTCCATATACTATATATGCATATTATTCTCTTTCATATGCATGGAGGCATGACATCAAGGTTTTTCTGCTGCCAGAGGAACTAGTTGTTAAGTGCCGAGCAGTACCATTTCAGTGACATTTAATTTACAGTTTAGCACTTTTATTTGAATCCAGATTAAATGTGAAGATGAATATGTCACCAGGGGCTGAGATAAAAAATTCTTGCAGATTGGTGTTGCAATTGTTTCTCCTGGTTGCCATGCCCTATTGCATGAATAATTTTATCCTAAAAGTTAAAATACACACACCAAATATTTAAAAACAGAATTATTTTCTTATCACTCACTCATCTTCTATACCGCTTTATCCTGTATTCTGGGTCACGGGGACCTGAAGGCTATCCCAGGAGGCTTAGGGCACAAGGCAGGGTACACCCTGGACAGGGTGCCAATCCATTGCAGGACACACACACATACATTCACACACTATGGGCAATTTGGGAACACCAATTAGCCTAACCTGCATATCTTTATGTGAGAGGAAACCCACCATGCACGGGGAGAACATGCAAACTCCATGCACACAAAGATGGGAATCAAGTCTGGCCAGGAATCGAACCCAGAACTTGGTGGTGCAAGGCGACAGTGCTTACTACTACACCACCATGCCGCCAGAATTATTTCCTAATATAGAAATATTTGCTTCAATATTAATTTGACCATGGCTTCATCTGACACCTTGGACCTAGAATTGATTGTGTGCTTTTTATTTGTTTATTTGATTTTGTTTGTTTGCTTGTTTGTTTATTCATTGTGTGTGTTTCTTAAACATGGAGCATGGAAAAAATAAAAAATAATAGACTACATAAGGCCTTACCATAAAAGATTAATTTTAAAGATGCTGTCAGTAATGGACATGTAGCTTTAATATAAATATCAGATGTACAGGGCTTCTTTTGAAGAATTTACCAAACATTTTACTGTCTCTCTGATAAATCTGTTTCCTTTTTTTCCAGCTTTCTGATGGCCTATTTCACTTGCATTGACATTGACACCTCATTGGATTTGAACACCTAATACAAATTCAACACTTGGAATCGATGTGAGAAAATTAATCTCTGGGGTAATGGTGGCTCAAGTGGTTAATCTTCTGACTAACTGAGTAGAAGGTCGGTGGTTCAAGTCCCACTACCGCCAAGCAGCTGCAGTTGAGCTGGTCCCTACCCCTGTATCTGAGCTGATCCAGTATTCTGATTTAAATTCTCTAACAAAAATGTTGTATTACCTGGGCAGTTATCTGACCTAAAAAGGGTCCAAGCACTATGACATCAGCACGATGACGACATGACTATGGCATGGTGAGAATATTCAGTGGCATCAGCATCCAGGGCTTTTTACAGGTTGTGCGGTGCGGTGCACCTGGGTCTTAACCCCGGGTGGCAATGGCACAGGTGCTTGGGTCCGCTCATTGTATCACAAACCTGATATACTATATGTTTTGTTCATTGATAAATACTAAAAAGCAAAAGAGTACCCTGAATAAAATTATATTAATACTTCCCTAGTGTCGACTATTAATCTAGAAACCCAGTGTAGACATTTTATTTACTGCACACAGTCATGCACTACTTGAGCGAATAGTTGAACACTACTGCTGATTTATGTTCAAAACATCCAACCCCATTTGGCAGAAAGTGACTTTTTTTTGAACACCATGTCCCCTTTGTGTCACACTCCACATTCACACATGACCTCTTCAATTGCGCCGATATGTTGTACAGCAATCCTCATCACATGGCTGACCCTTCGATTTACAGAGGTTACACCTGCCCATGTGTTAAAAATCAATTTCCCCATCACTCACTTTGCCCTTCCTGCTTCCCTCTGGCCTCGCTCAGTAAAACTCTGCTCGCAGACTCTGAGTCATTTCAAAGATATATAACGCTTTTCACACTTTCCGCTTACTGTACAGTATGTGGTTACCAGGAAACCAATCATTAGCACTGCTTCTAGTAGGTGTCCACGTGTAGGCAATTTAGTATTTAAATGTAGGTAAAATCTGCAACATTGTAATTATGTATCACTTCAGAACAAATAACGTAAAGACAAACTATAAACTAACTAAACTATACACTTATACGCTTCTGTTCATTTATGTTGTTTGTATGTAGCACCTTGGTCCTGGAGGAATGTTGTTTTTTTTTTTCCACTGTGTACATTTACATTTGCGAGACACTCTTATCCAGAGTGACTTACATTATCTCATTTTTCACATCTGAGCAGTTGAGAGTTAAGGACCTTGGTTAAGGGCCCAACAGTGGCAACCTATTTGTGATGGGGTTCGAACCTGGGACCTTTGCATCAGTAGTCCAATGCCTTAACCACTGAGCTACCCCTGATCCCTTGTGTGCTTAACTGTACAGTATATGGTTGAAATGACAATAAAATCCCCTCTGATAAAGTTATGTCATCTTACACAACACTTAATAATTGCTTCTAAGTCATTCCAAATTGCCTCTGAACTGGCCTTTTTTTATTCTGTTCATTTCTACCGTGAACTGCAAATCTAACTAGCTCTTAACGCAAGGCTGAATTCCAAATTTCTCTCTAACACCTGATTAAGGGCCCTACAATATGTAATGTTTGGAACAAGGGATTGTAGACCCTAAATAATGCACTAGTGTTTAACCTTTTTAAATTGATGTCAATTGCTAACTATCGGTTGCCAGCTCAATGCTAATTTCGCCAGTCAATGAAGGATATGGTTAAATAAACAATCAAATCATAATATCTATAATAAATTTTGTTTGTAAAACTGTTGTATAAAAGCAATATCACCCTTATGGTCATGCTGTTGTGCTGAATATCTGCACTCAGGCTGGCGTCTTGTGTATGTATTGTCTACATGTCTTATGGCTATAACAGCACTCCCTCTTATGTGATATTGCTTAAATACACTATAAAAGGGTTGAGATTTATTGATGTAATTTAACACCAAATTTTAATACTTTAAAAACTTTTACAACTTTTAAGAGTTGTGCTGATTAGCATCAGCTGGCTTACTTAATAGATGGAAGAAATATGCAGCAGGATAATAGGTGTCCACCTCTGTACCAAATCGGCTACAACCAGGGAATTCTCAAGAAACGTGAACTTCTGTGCCAAATTTCTGTACATGATCTTCAGGAAGCAGTCAAGCAGGCATGGATTGACTGAGTGACATCACTGCAGACACTGTTTTAACTCTATGCCCAGCCTGATCAAGCGGGTTTTGAAGAATAAAGAATTACATACGACTAAATGTTGATTGTCGTATAGCAATTTAATTGCATAAAATAACAAATTCATATTATATTTATTGTCATTATTTTACAAAAAAAAAACAAGAATGTCATTAAAACATTAAATTTAATTTTACCTCAATACTTTTGGCCACCACTGTATGTCAGATGATACAGCACAATCATTATTGAGGGGATCCTGATCTTTTAATTGAGCTATTCATCATCATTAACAGCAGGAGGTTAGTGTATGTCATCCTAATAAAGAAGAATAGGTGTTGACTAGATGCTGGTCAGCACATAAACCGCCTCTTTTACTTCTACCATATGAAACACTGCTGTAGCTCTTAGCAGGAGGTCATGTGTGTGTGTGTGTGTGTGTGTGTGTGTGCTTCTCTTTTCTTTTTGCTAGGCTGTGTTGGTTCCATCAGTGTTCCCGGATTTTGACTTGGATTGAATGAGCAGAGGCATACTGTATGTATTTTGTAGTGGCCTAAGGATGTCTCTTACCAGCACGGTCTCATTTAAAATGTGTTAGCATATTTATCCATGTTTCCTGTTTGTTTATATATTTTTTCTGTTGAAATTAAAGACAGGTGAATGCTGATACAACACTTGTCTAAAAACTACCAATGGGATGATGCAAAACTCATGATACAGCTAGATATATATGGTAGGGTCGGTGGTGAAATGTAAAAGAGACACTAAAATATACAGACAGAAAATATCTTTATCTGCAGGTCTATTGTTAGAGCATCTTCATGAAGAACACATTTACACACAGAATCTGGCCAATATTTTATAAAATAAATACTAGGAATTAATATTAGAAAGTTAATAAACAGACAATCGGAAATGACCCAGGAACCGTTTTGAATTCTGATCTGTTCACTTTCAAATCATCAGGTGGAAAACACAATACATAAATAACAAATGAAGCATGAAAACACATCCAACCTGCACTATGTACAAGTAAGCTGACAGCTTGTTCATTTTGAAATTAGCAAAGATTTTATTTATTTTAATATACACATTTGTAGAAATTGGTTTATTTAGCCACGGGAGCATTTGTGAGGTCAGGCACTGATGTTGGGTGAAAAGGTCTGGGGTGAGTTCAGTGTTTGAGGTCATCCCAGAGTTGTTCAGTGAGGTTGAGGTCAGGGTTCTATAATGAACATTTGATTCCTTCCACTCCAACCCTAACCTTAATATGTCTTCACAGAACTTGCTTTGTGAACAGGGGTGTTTAACTGAATAATTGTTGGCCTTTTGAAGGGAAGTGAAAGGAAATTATAATGCTACAATATATAAAGATATTCTATATGACTGTGTGCTTTAATTTTTTTTTTTGCAAAAGTTTTGGGAAGGCCCATATTTGGCTGTGATGCTCTGGTGTCCACAGACATTTGGCCTTATAGTGCATTTGCAGTGAAGTTAATCTTTACATATTTCTAACAGCATTTAGGCATCCATAACTAAGTAGACATAAAAAAAAAGTTGATATTACTGTAATTTGTCTTGAAAACACCGTAATGGGTCCCAGACTGTACTTCACAAGACACCGTGCATGGATGCTAAAAACTCCTAAAAACTCCAATTCCCAACAGAGCCCATAGATTGCAAGGGTTTCTTGCTTCAGTGCTCTCTATACTTCAAGAGCCAATAAGGGTTTAGTGAGCATACAGAGATTTTCCATCTTGTTGGCAAAGATCTTGTTGGCTTTCTCACTGGCAAAGCTCTTGGGTGTGTCACAGCGATCTAGATTGAAAGTGTAAGATATTTTTTCTCTGCCATGTGCTGATACTAAGATTATATATGAACACTAAAAACAAAATAAAAACTTTTGTAAAAGTATCAAAATAACACCAGGGTCTGTTGATCTGGATAAAGTAAGAAGGATTTTATTGCAGCACTAAAACCCAAGTGAGTCAGCACTTGTACTTAGGTCAGAACCCAAGGCAAGTTCATGAGCAGACTTACCAGCTGTACAATTCACATTTCTTATATACTGTTCACAAAGGAAAGGGCTCAGACACAAGGCCATTCCTTAAGCAGCTGGTGAACCTTTCCTTTAATTATCTTATGTTACCATGAACACTCAGCATATATTCTAGATATCACGATTTAATACTTGTAGTATAACATCTACATAAGTACATTTTACTTATACCCTTTTTTTTCTATACATATTTCTCCCTCTGTGACTTTTAAATCACATGTCCAATAAGATTTATTTAAAAGAAGATAACTTTTTTTAGATTATTTTTTACAAAAGAAAATCATTGCTTCCTAGAAAGGTTAAAAGTTGGGTGAGCATCTGCTTCAGTTCAAACAGAGGGACCAGTATGCATATAAGTACGTATTCAGCTTCTGCAGCATGGCCACTACCAGTGGATGGAATGAGCCAGTACTGACTGCAGCATTTTTTCTCAGAGGCTTAATGTAGAAGTGCTTAAAGATCTGTCATGTAAAGAACCCCAGGTGTCTCTGGATGAATTGATCAATATGTTGATCCATCTTAATGCTGTGTTGAAGGAAAAAAAGTACTCTAGCTCTGCATGCATCCAGGAGACACTTCCACCCAAGGCAACACAGCTGGGGCAAGCGATAGATGTTGAGACACAGATAACAATTTAGGTTTTACTCATACAGTCCCCAGAACATTACTGTATGCTGTCCACTTAAACTATGAGGGTGCCCACAGATTCCTGAATACCTACTGCTACTATTTGCTCCAACCAGGCAAGCACTCTTTCATTAAATCTGTAATTAACTTTGAAAGAGTGACCAAATTCATTGACAAAAAAGCTCCTGCTCCTGCTGAGACCCTTACACTACCAATGGAAGTCCTAAATGGTGCCCCCATAGGTGGTAACACAATTTCACACTACAGTGAGGCAATAGCCATTTAAAATCCAAATGAAAAATTGTGTCACATACACTGTCATACACAGTATGATATACAGTGAAATGTTTTAACAACCGCCCATGACCTAATTTTTTATTTTTAAAAGAAATATAGAGTATTCTAAATAGACAATATGAATATGTTTAAATAAATGTCCTGAACTTTATTCAAATTGTACACACAGGAATCATTCCATTTCTTGTCATGTTCAGGTTACGGTGTATGCAATTACTTACAAATCTATTGAAGAGATTCGAATTGGTCAAAGCACTGCTATTTTCATTGTCTACCTCTGTCTAACATGTCCAAAGCGACCACAACAAGCCCAAAAACCCAAGTTAAAGCAGAAATTTACCCCAGATATCAATAATTTATTAAGGTCAATGCCAGTAGTCTGCCACCACGCTGCATTTGACCTTTTAACCAGCACTTATAGTTTATAGCTAGCAATTTTACCAGGTTGTGCTTAGGCACTTCAGCTTACAGTCTCTTTAACCATTCCTCCAAAAATGGAGTCAGACACCTCGACTAGAACTCTAACACCCTTTGAAGTCCACATTAGCTTGTATTGTCAAATAACTTAACCTATCCAAACTCTTGTAGTGACTGTAGTGGCTCATGACAATGGCATGCAGTCAAGCCAAGAGGGTGCATTCTTAAAGACATTCATATACTTATTATATCCTTCTTCATATGGTGACCATGTTATTATTATCCAAACTGTTTGACATATGATTGTGTTGCCACCACACTCCATTTGGCCTTCACACACTTGAACAATAATAATGATATACATTCAAATCTCGTTCACAGACTTCAGATCAGCATTTATTACAATTATTTCTTTAGCACCTGATCAGAAAGCTTAGCCTGCTGGGCTTAAAGACATCTCTTTGCATCTGGGTTTTGGACATCCTGACTGGTAGACTTCAGTCATTCCTGATTGGGAACAGTTTCTCCAGCACTCCAATGACACAATGATGTGTTGAGTTTTATCAGCAAGCGCAACAAGTCAGCATACAGAGAGGAGGTGCAGTGGCGAATGGACTGGTGCAGAACCAGTGGCTAATGAACTGGTCTAGTGGTAACTTGATTTCAGAAGAACACAGAAGGGCCATTCTCCACTGAGCAGTAAGAGCTCCTCCATGGATATTGTCAAGAACACCAAGCTTCTTGTTTTCTAAACATCAGCTCTATTGCTAAAAAAGCCCAGTAGCATTTTTTTCTGAGATGGCTGGGAAAAGCCCATCCCCCAACCCAACACTTTCTACAGTATATAGGGACTATAGACAACACTGTATCACTCCCTGATTTGGGAACTGTACCATCTTGGATCACATTTTGGATGAACATACTCTTAGCCCTTCTGCCATCAAAAAAAGCACCAAATCATTCAGGCCCACACAACTAATTCCTACAAGCCTTCATAAACTCTACTAATGCTCAACAAGTAGTCAGACCTACAAGAGCAGACTGTGTTGTTATGCTATGGAAGGATGGCTTAATCAAGTGGAGAAAAATCCACATACAGAAGAAAAGAGAAAAAATTATACCGAGCAGAGCTGTGTTCAGTGTGGTAATTGGGCCTGATCAACTTAAATTAAAAAGAAATACACTTAGGACACCCAGGCATAGTCAGAATAAAAGCACTTGCATACAAATAGACCAATCAGCCATAACATTAAAAATCAATGACGGGTAAAGGATATATTATTGGTTAGCTCCTTTCAGGTAAAGCTGAAATGATAGCTTGTGCTATTTGGCAGCTGTGTTTTTACTACTGGACTTAATCTTCAACAACATGTTGCTGTTTCCACACCTTTGAGAGGGCATATTTTGGAACTGGGTATTACAAATTTTATCCCCATCAGCGATCTTTTTTTGTAAGATTTGGGGGTGTCTGACCATAAGGTCATTTCAATGGGGCTGTCATTTCCTTGTTTCCACACAAAAGCAAAATGGCAAATATGTTACAGATATTTGAAAAAAATCAACCCTCACCCTGAGCAAAGATCTTCAGCATCTCTCCTGTGTTAAATTTTCCTCAGTCACTTGAGTCAGTTGACTTCTACACTAAATCCCTTAGCAGTCTCCTTGAATGATTCTCCTTGCGGAAGATGAAGACAGCTGGATGTGTCCTTGAGTGACGTCTAAACGCTTTAGAACTCACTGTTCATATCCAAGTCTACAAGAGCTTAAGATCATAGTTTTACTCAAATATCATTATCCTTAGCTCCAAGCAACTTTTCTCTTCTATTAATTGCTTCCTGAAACCACAAATTCATTCTCATTTTAAAGCTACAGTGGAGAGATGTAATAATATCATCATTTTTTTCAGAAACAATAGTGGATACCATTCAGTCCTCTCTATCCAGTTCCTCTGCACTGCCTGTCTTGATGGATGGCCCACAGCTAAGAAATTTGCAACCTTTCAGCTGTTTCTTTGACATTACTCAGCAAGAAGTCATAGTCAGAGAGATGAAACCGTCTAATAGTGTTCTGGACCCTTTTCCGACAGTATCCAATCTCTGTGCTATAAGACCCCTGATTACCAAGATCATAAATCACTCTCTCAAAACTGGATATGTTCCCCCTACTGAAAACTGCTTCCCCCACTGAAACTGCTATCATCAGACCACTTCTTAAAAAATCCACCTTAGATCCAGATGTACTTGTGTGCCAGAAAAAGTCATTGTTGCACAGCTTCAGTCTCATCTAAAAACAACATAAATGAACTCACAACCAACTATAACTAGACAGAGAAGATCCTTGTCATTCTTGTCTTCCAGAATATGTAGTAACAGATAATACCACCACCTTTATAATCAGGGACTTTGGAACCATTGCATAAATTATTGCAATAATAATAATAATAATAATAATAATAATAATGCAATTGACTATGTATGTCATTTTAATAGTTATGGGTTTAGGCTGACTGAAGAAGACGGGCGAAAAATATATAGAACATCTACATATATTCAGGGGACCATCACCAGTACCAAACAATGATACACTTAAGTTGATGTACAGTACATTAGTAATGCCTCCTCAGTAGTACTTTATCTTTATGCTTGTTTTAATTGTAAGAAAACCTTGTGACCTACCCTACAAACTCTTATTATGATCAATGTTGCAGCATGAATGATTTTTCACATATAGTTGCAGTGAAAAGTTTACATAGATTTATCATAAACAAAATGAATCTCATGGCAATAGTGGTCTTTTAATCTGACTTGTGCCCTGTATCCTCTTGGAAAGGTTCCAGGCCTCCTGTAACTTTGTACAGTTAAAGTAGTATAGAGGGGTGATTAAGGGCATAATAATTGTACAACCTACTGTACATCTTTAATAAAAGTAACCACAATTCTAATTGATTATTCAGGGTAAAAAAATATATATAAAGGAAACCTAATATTTGGTTGAATGTCCTTTAGCAAGTTTTACCTTTATCAGATGCTGTTGGCAGCCATCAGCAAGATTTTGTCAGAATCCTGGTTGGATATTTAACCACTCTTATTTGCAGGAATAGTAATTAAATTAAATTAACAATTGTCATTGTCGCAAAGCAGCTTTACACAATCAAAATAATTATTTATGGTTGTATGGAATGTGAATATGCATGAATCAAAATGGTCAGATAGTCCCTGGTGAGCAAGCCCGAGGGCGACAGTGGCAAGGAAAAACTCACTGAGATGGTAATAGGAAGAAACCTTGAGAGGAACCAGACTCAAAAGGGAACCCATCCTCATCTGGGTGAAACAGAAAGCAGGAATTGATCTGCATCATACTGTGTATTAGGTAGCAGCCAGTTCAGCTATAACAGTTGATGTTAATTGATGTTAATATGGAGTCCAGGTAGTTATTGGAGACTCAGGTA